>JAQGBS010000315.1:0-23509 GCA_034698545.1 Acrobeloides obliquus | reverse complement strand
TTCAACCACATTGAATCCCCAAAAATCAACATCAAAATAACTTACTCGATTTCGTTGATCCGCTAGCTGCTGTCTCATTTGTTCTCGAATTTCTTGAAGAAGTTCTCGAATTTCTTGACCTTGTTCTCGAATTTCTTGAAGAAGTTCTCGAATTTCTTGACCTAGTTCTCGAATTTGTCTTTGCAATCGACCAATGTCTTCATCTTTTCGATCAGGCGCTGCTGGTTCGACGAGATTTCCTCCTAAAAATGAAATAAATAAGTTCGGAAATGTTCAAAAATTGACTTACCTTGTCTTGGATCTTGGCCTTGACATTCTCGATCGTGTCCGAGGTTTCGACTTTCAGAGGGATATTCTTGTCTGAAAAAAGAAATTGATAAATTAACATTGACATAATGATACTAAAAAAGTAATCACAAAAATAAACTTACCGGCCAGAGTCTTGACGAAGATCCGCATGCTGTTGAACAGAATAAGGACGCGATGCGAGCTCGATTTCTTCTGGATTTTGTGTTTCATGAGAGTGCGACCGTCTTCTAACTGCTTGCTGATTCTTCGTTTTGTTCCTCTTTCTCTTGTTATTGTCCATAGAATAGTCTGAAAAAAGATTAAATTAGTAAATTCATTTTACGCGAATAAAAAGTCATGTCGAAACAATCAACAAAAACACCAAATAACGACGTGGCGACAGTTGAGGACGAGCATTTGAGGATGAGACATTTGAGGATGGCTATTTAAGGACGGACACTTGAGGATGGGACATTTGAGGAAGGGACATTTGAGGACGGCCATTTGTAAATGGGTCATTTGAGGACGGAACATTTGAGGAACAAAGGTGGGATATGTTTTTTAGGCCCTAAATAACACCCATCCTCAAATATTCCGCCCTCAAATGTCCCGTTTACAAATGGCCATCCTCAAATGTCCCGTCCTCAAATGTCTTATCCTCAAATGTCCGTCCTCAAGTGCCTGTCCTCAAGTGTCAAGTCCTCAAATAGACATCCTCAAATGTCTCATCCTCAAGTGTCCGTCCTCAACTGTTACCACGCCCCAACAACAACTAATTGTCAAAATCGAGCTAAAAATGCTCAATGAAACAAAACACCACGCATGCGAAAGAATGAGAAAATCCGTTCGAGAAGTCATGTGATGTTTCGAAACTTGATATTTCGAAACGATTATAGAGTTTAAAAAAAAGAAAAGTTGATATTTCGAAACTTTTTTAGATACAGTCGAACCTCTATTAAAACCCAAAAAACTCGTTTAGATTTGGAGTTTCCATGGCCGATTCTTCAAGAAAATGTGGTTAGCTCATCGAAAATGTCAACTAAATGACCGAGATATAAAAAAATCGAGATTTTCTATGTAAAATGACCTCCCTGTATCTCGGTCCAGGAAAAGCCTAGGATAATTATTTTATTGTCATTTTTATTTGTAATATGTGTTTTTATTAGAAAAAATAAGAATTTTTATACTTTTTCAAGTGTTTTTTTAAAATTGAAGGAGCGTTAAATAAAAAACGTTATACTAAATTTTTATATTAAAAATAGGCATCCATACTTTATTCGACTTTTTCTTCAGCCTACTTTCCACAACCCACGGCAGACCAAACTGTGCAAAGGGTTGGTTGATGTTTCGAAACTTGACATTTCGAAAATGCGTTAACGTTTCAAAACTTACGAAACAATTTAAAGAGGGGGTGTAAAGTAGGGTCGAGTAGAAAATTTTTTTAACAAGTGACCGTTTAGGGGTAATTTTATGCGAAAAATAGATTGTGCACATCGAAAAATTCTGAAAAATTTTCCAGGGGTCAAAAAATGGAAAAAATTGCGTCAAAATTAGGGGTTATAAGTTTTAACCCCAACAAAATCATTCGATTTTTGCATGGACAAAAGTCTTGCTACCGAATGTGCCACTCGTGCTTCGAACCATTGTCTTATAACTTTTATTGTGTATTTATATATCATTTTTTTACCAATAACAACATAATCAAAAAGATGAGGAATAAGATAATAATTGTGATTATGTTGTTATTGGTAAAAAAGATAAAGTATAAAGGGCGACCCTACATCTCGCCCAAAATCAGCTCGGCCAAACGACATCTCGCCCAAACTACAACTCGGCCAAAATACAACTCGCCCAAACTACAACTCGGCAAAACGACATCTCGCCCAAGCTACAACTTGGCCAAACGACATCTTGCCCAAACTACAACTCGGCCAAAATACAACTCGCCTAAACTACAACTTGGCCAAAATACTATTCGCTTATACCAATCGACTATACTCGATGAGAGGAACATTTTGGCCAAGTTGTAGTTTAGGCGAGTTGTATTTTGACCGAGTTGTAGTTTGCGCAAGTTGTGTTTTGGGCGAGTTGTAGTTTGGGCGAGATGTCGTTTGGCCGAGTTGTAGCTTGGGCGAGATGTCGTTTGGTCGAGTTGTAGTTTGGGCGAGATGTCGTTTGGCCGAGTTTTAGCTTGGGCGAGATGTCGTTTGGTCGAGTTGTAGTTTGGGCGAAATGTCGTTTGGCCGAGTTGTAGCTTAGGCGAGATGTCGTTTTGTCGAGTTGTAGTTTGAGCGAGATGTCGTTTGGACGAGCTGATTTTGGGCGAGATGTAAGGTCGCCGTATAAAGTACACAATAAAAGTTATAAGACGATGATTTGAAGTGCGAGTGGGACATTCGGTAGCACTTTCGCCTTTGATTCTGATGGTCTGGGTTCGAATCTGAGCCTCGTCATCAACTTTTTGCATATAGTAACTAGTTCCTTTTAAGCACTGCACTTTAGCCCCTTTTGCTTTAGTGTTGAGCATTGGCCGTTCGAGCTTAGACATTTCTTATTTTCTGGCCATTTTTTGTATGTGTAAATATTTATTCTTAATAAACTTTATATAATACATAAAACAGCTAGAAAAACATGGACACTAAGAATTAAATAACTAGAAAGAACTCTACAGCAAGCCAAGATCGTCGCCTGCAGCTCATCATAGCAAAGTGCCAAGTTTCGCAAAAGCCATTTTGAATGGGGAGGGTTCGATCCCGCCAATTCGAATTTTTAATTTGAGCGAATCAAAAAAGTCATCAAAATAGACCTCCTTAAGATTACATAAAAAATTTTGTGTATCAATATTTTTTTATTTTGACTTGTGGGACCCTATACAGAGATACATATCTAGATCTATACATGCACCCTTGTATAAAGTCCCACAAGGGTCAAAATAGAAAAATAATGATAGGCAACAATTTTTTTATGTAATTTTAAGAGGAGTTTACTTTGACAACTTTTTTTGATTCGCTAAAATTAAAATTTCGAAACGGCTGGGATCGAATCTTTTCCATTCAAAATGGCATTTGCGTCACTTGCCACTTTGCTATGGTAGGCGAACTTTTTTTCACTCAAAAAAAGAAACGAACTATATAGTAGTAGGATTTCATGCAAATAAACGAATTTTTACTCATTTATGATTGTTTATTGTGTTCGTTACGGCTGAAGTTCTTGTTGGCTGCACTTGGATGACGTTTTTGGATTTTGGAAGAAAATTTAGCCATTTTGAAACCCTTCCTAAAATCTTTGCTCGAAGACTTGATGAAGTAAACAGTATCAGCCAAGGTGAGCTTAACATAATTAAGTCCACAACATATTGCTGAATATCAAAAAGTGTATTGAAACTAATAGATGTCCAACCGAAGCCGAGAAATGTAAAGAGGGTCTAAAAAAGCACTCTTTCGGTATATATGGATGACCAGGATTTTACGACGGAGGGAGGCTAAAAACCCCATAAAAATTGTTAAAAATCATGTTGTTTTTCCTTATGATTTTTTCGTTGCGTTTTCACGACTAATAATTACACCCCGACATTTGCGCTCTATAATTGCGCCCCTACATATGTGCGCTAATAATTGCGCCCTACATTTGCGCCCCGAAATATGCGCTCCGATATTTGCGCCCCGACATATGCGCGCTAATAATTGTGCCCGATATTTGCGCTCTATAATTGCGCAACGACATTGGCGCTCCAACAATTGCGCCCTGATATTTGCGCAACGACATTTGCACTCCAACAATTGCGTCCCGATATTTGCGCTTCGATATATGCACTCCGATATTTGCGCCCCGACATATGCGCGCTAATAATGCGTCCCGACATTTGCGCTCTATAATTGCGCAACGACATTTGTGCTCCTACATATGCGCGCTAATAATTGCACCCCAATATATGCGCACTAATAATTGTGTCTCGATATTTGCGCACCCGAATTGTAAAATATCTTTAAAAAAAGGTTGAAAATTTTAAAAACGGAAAAGAGCGCTCAAATCGGGTGCGCAAATATTGGAGCGCATATGTAGGGGCGCAAAAATTGGATGCTCAAAAGTCGGATGCGCAAGGGTCGTTGCACATATGTGAGAGCGCAAAAGCCCCCCAACCAATATTTGGGCTCCCGCACAAATTTTCGAAAAATTGCAACCCCTTTTCACCTATGGTGGGGCACATACTTGAATAATACCAAGTGCAGTTTCATTAACGAACATAATAGCTGATACAAGAAACAATTTGTATTCCACATTGTCCGTTTTCATATGTGCTTGCTCGGATTTCGTCCGTCGTCTTCTTATGCATAACGAAATAACCATATACGAATTCATAATCAAGCCAATTATGGAAAAAGAACATGCCATAATTGATAGACTCAAGCTTATCGGAATCTACATATACAGGGTGTCCCAAAAAAGTGGAATTTTCGTAAATGTTGGACCAGAAAATTTTTTCTAAAAATGAGTCCTATAGAGATAATTTGATGCGAGGAATCGATTGCGCGCACTCCCGAAGTGTGAAAAATTTTCCTTGACTCTGATTCAGGATAACGTATTGATGAGAAAATGAAAAAATCGGATTTTGACCTGATATCCGACTACCTAGGGTTTTTATATGCGAAAAGTCAATTGCGGGTGTTGTCAAAACGTGAAAACGCTTCCCTGGCCCTAAAAAGTGGTAAATTGTGATTTTTGATCGACTTAAAAAACATAGAGCTTCACTGATCCTTACACCCACCCCTTCCATAAATCAAGGGCAAGGAAGCATTTTCACGTTTCGAAATCACAAGCAATCGATTTCTCGCATAGAAAACCTTGGATATCCGATCAGATTCCGAATTTTTTTCATTTTCGCATCAATACGCTACCCTGAATCAGGGTCAAGGAAACGTTTTCACACTTCGGGAGTGCGCATAATCGATTCCCCGCATCAAATTATCTCTATACGGGTCAGTTGTAGAAAAATTTTCGGGTCCAAAATTTATGAAAAAAACGAAAATTCCACTTTTTGTGGGACACTCTGTAAAATTGTTTATTTATCTCAAAAAGCCATACCCCATATATATCTTTAGTCCCACTAGTAAATCCAAAATAATTATTCCCTTTCCTATCTGAGATGGTACACAAAACTGCGTCATTAAACCATAACTGCCACGTAAATGGAATCGGCCATAGAAAAACGATTATTAACACATAAGGCATTAGCTTACGCCAAATCTAGGAAGTTCATTTGTAAGATACCCTCAGAATGGGGGGAGGATGTTTTCGAAACGTGAAAATGCTGCTTTTTTGGTCGCGGAAAATTTTTTGGGGGGCCGCCCGCAGATTTGTGAAATTTGAGGAGATGTTTGTACAAGTGTGCCCTCAAGAAAAATTTTTTTCAAATTTTCTTGGAACATAGGACGTTCTCCTCTCCCCCCCCCCCACCCATTGGCTACCCCACATAATAAAAAGGAAAGTCATTCACTAACTTTCTGGTGCGATATTGGAAAAGCGATTGCTGTTAACCGGTTACTAGTCAATGTTATAATCATGCTTTGATAGAAAAATCCGACGTAGCTAACCAAAAAATATGTAAATGTTGGATAGAAGCCGGAGCGGGTTAAAATGGCATCTTCTGGCAAGAAGGTGTAAAGGAAATTAAAAATTGATGTCATTGCCATACGAATGACATACATGTAGAGGAGCCAAAACATGATTTCCTTAATTTAATTTTATCTGAGGGGTATATACATGGGCAATACACATGAAATAGGGGGGGGGACTGCGCACATGCCCGAAGTTTGAAAATGTTTCCTTCACCATGAACTAGAAAAATTTATGGAGAAAACCCCTCAAGCGTTTAAGGAGATTTCTCCATAAATTTCCCTAGTTCATGGTGAATGAAGCATTTTCAAGCTTCGGGAATGCGTGCAATCGATTCCCCGCATAAAAATACCCCGATAGGGTCTTTTTTTTTAAAATTTGAAAAAATTTTTCCGGTTCTCTGTCACTTGGGGCAGCTAATCCGAAGTAGTACCGATAGGGCAATTTATACTGAATGCCATAAAAGACTTACTCCAATCCCACTAATAGCGAACAAAAGATAGAAAGAACTTGAAAATTCTTCTCTTCCTCTTTTACTCAACAAAAACACAATTATTCTAACATATAACAACAGTGATGGTATACCATAAATAAGGGCTGCAATAGTTGTGCCATTTTTCATATTAAAATCGGGATCGGGGCTCATCAAGTTTATCATTTGAAACTGTTGACAATATGTTAAATTTACAAGTGTGCTCATGTTTGACTTTAAATGAGACTTATACTAACTAAAAAATTTCCTCTAATTGTGCTTCAAGTTGAGTCGCAAAAACTTTTCTAGCGTGTACAATAAATGTAGGATGTCTATTAACCTATGAAAAAGAAAACGTATGAAAAAGAAAACAAAAAATATGTTGCACCTCCTTTTTATGCTTCAACGGAAATCATTTAAAAGCTAGTTTATACAAAAAAAGAAGAAAAAAATGGCACTATAACTTTTGTCACGAATTGAATTTGTCACCCTAACTTTAGTCACGCATACAAACCGAATAAGTTGATTTGAATTATTTCGCACTGAATTATTTCGAAAATCTGTCTGTTTGTAGTTATGTGATGTCACGGGTTAGGTTTGTCACGCTAACTTTTGTCACGCGAAACTTCTAGTAAAATCTATTTTCAGAAACTTTATTTGACTTAGTATGGAAAATCCAAGATTTTCTATTTATTTTGCTCGAGAAATAGAAAAAAGTTCTATCAAAAGCTATCTTCAGAAACTTTATTTGACTTAGTATGGAAAATCTAAGATTTTTTCTCTCAATTTTACTCGAGAAATGGAAAAAAGTTCTATCAAAAGTTATGTTCAGAAGCTTAATTTGACTTAGTATGGAAAATCCAAGATTTTTGTGATAAGTTCTTAATTATCTTAATTATATCATTTAAATTATTGTGTTTATTAAAGCGATTTGCCTGATTGTATTCAAATTACAAGGCGCGCTATTTCATTTCAGTTGTATTTCAATTAAATATTATTAGTTCGTTTGTTATTATTACGAATTCCACGCTCCCTGCACGCTTGCTGTTTAATGGAGGTAGAAAATTTGCAAACAGTTGATGGTGTAATATGTGAACAGCTCTTAGAAAAATATGTTCATGCTTAATTGGGAAAGCGTGATACTTTTTCTTATCTTGACTTCAAGAAAACGAGAAACGTTTTTATTTTGTTCAAAAAATTTGCTCCAAAATTTATAACAATTTTTCGGCCGTTACAGTTCAATTAAATGCAGTGTTTCGTGTTGCGGTTTGACGCTTCATAAACCATCTATTTGTGAAAAACGCCATGAGTATTCTAAAATGATAAATTTTGATAGAAAAATTAGACACCAACAATTGGTCATCCAATTAGAGAGTGGCGCACAAAAAAGCAGACATTTAAAAAAGATTTTAGAGGAATTTTTCAATTTTTTAGGCATCTTTTAAATGTCTGATTCTTTCAGGCATCAAGCATTTTTTTAAAGTGCCCGTTTTTTTGTACGTCATTCTGTATATTAAAAACCCGAAAATTTAATCTTTATCTTTACCCGTCAAACATATTAAACACATCCCATGATAGAGTCGTCGTTATAAAGAGGCCCCATTTTGTCGTCATCCAAAGAGTAACTATATAAAAGTTCATGAGCAACAATAATTCTAACGAACCGATGATAAAAGTCTAAGTTAGCATATACTTCTTGGATTAGTGACTTACAGGGTGCGGCAAAAGTTCCCGTGATTTTTTAAATTACTGCATATAGTACTTTGACTATAACTCTTTAACCTTACATCCAATTCTAATGATCTTGGTATCTTTAGATAGCTTGAATTTACAGCTATCCAATGACACCAAGATCATCTGAATTGGATGTAAGATTAAAAAGTTATAGTCAAAATACTATATGCAGTAATTCAAAAAATCACGGCAATTTTTGCCGCACCCTGTATATCTACATTATAATGTGTGAAACGTTGCGACAGTGGAAGATTGGGCAAATTTAGAGACATTTGGATAATTCGTACGATAAAGTCAAAACCTTAAATTGCAATAAGGATTAGTTATTGATTTTGAGTTGTTATATCATTATGAGCACTTTACCCCTTTTATTTAGTCGTTATCCAAAAATTATACCTGTAAAAAGAAGCCTATGTCAAGTTTTCGACGGCTTTTTTCGTTGACATCTTTCGCTCCAAATAAATACTTTTTAAGAAAATATAGCGTAAGCAAGTCTATAATAAAAGCCATAACAAAAACAGTGCTGCCATAAATAAGGTCTATATAATAGCCAAGAATAAATCCGCATTCAGTCACTCCATTCATCCATAATAGTGTATTTTTATCAAAATAAAAATAGCAGTCGCCTAAAATGATTTTTTATATTTTTAAGATCTATGGGTTCAATATGAGATTACCAAAAAAATGCGGAACACTATGTAAAAATCCGAACAGCCACGCTACCATTAAAACAACTTGATTTCTCTTAACTGTAACCAAGGCTCTGTATGAATTTGGGTAAACTATGGCAAAAAGTCGATTCAAAGATTTCAATAAATGCGTGTACATATATGTATAAGTGAGCACCACTGTTAACTGACCAATTTTATGCTCAAGATATTCATTGAGGTCTCTGAGATGACTAAATATCGAGAATGAAAAAATCAAAAAAAGAAACTTACAAAATTGCGATAGACCCAGACCAACTGCAAAAAATTAGGCTGATACCGATTGAAACTATAACATTCGAAACGCATAAAACGACGAAAGGATGTTTGGAGTAGATTTCTGGTTTGAGTAAAATTCGTAGCGAAATAGCGTTACATGCTAGACCGATGAAGCTGGTCTAAACTTTTTGTCAATTACAGCAAAACTTGCAAATTTTACGATTATGATAGTGATGCCCAGAAGTTTTCTTTCATCGTCGGTAAATTGGGTTGTTCCATTCGAATCCATTTTCGTTTAAAGGACCAGTCCAGTTGTGTAATTATTGATGATATGGAAACTTCATAAATCTCTGATCATTTTTCACTTTTGGACCGATATCTGAAACTTTAATCTCGCTGATAATTGAATTACAAAATTGTAACTTTTTCGCTCAACAAATTTGAATGTGTCTGAGTATTGACACGAAAGATTGAATCGTTTTGTTTAATCGTAATTTAAATTTTTTTCAATTGTAATCAAATTACGATTAGAAAAGATTCAATCTTTCGTGTCAATACTCAAACACATTCAAATTTTTTGAACGAAAAAGTTACAATTTTGTAAGTCGATTATCTTAGCGAGAGTTCAGATATTGGTCCAAAAGTGAAAAATGATCAGAAATGTATGAAGTTTTCATATGTCCAATAATTACAAAACTGGACTGGTCTTTTAAGATGTTAAAAATTATGATTTCACGACTTCTTCGTTGGAATTGGCAAGAAAAATAGTGCTAATAAGAAAAAAAGAAAGTTGTTAAGAAAAACTTTCTTTTCTTTCTCGACGTGGATAAATTTTCAGATGTGAGTGTAAAACTAAAAAAATACTCAGAAAACAAGGTCATAAGAAGCGCTAAAAAATAATAAGCAAATTTCCAGTAGGCTGTATCTTTCAGAGGAATTGGTTGTCTTATTTTTTTCACTCGATGAAAATAAACTTTTTCTATCGTATACGTTTAATTTGTATTTATAAATAAGTCTAACATACAGGGTGAGTCAGAAAAAACCGCCTCATATACAAGAAGTCTAACTTTTAATATTTAAATCAATATCGATATTTGTCAAAAAAAATCCTGCCTGCCGAAAATGAAAACTTTTAGAATTTTTTCAGATTTTAGCGATTTCGAATGTAATATGGTTTTTTCATAAGGGAAACATAAATAAAAGCGTTTTGAGTCGATTCGGACTAATTCAACCGATTTTTTGCGGAAATACAACCTCAGGAAGGCAGGGGTACCCCCAAATTAAAGTGGCGTAGAAAATTCAAAATAAGGTGGATTTATACCAAAATCTAATCGATTGTGCCCCAAATATTCCTCTAACGAATGCTTTTTAAATTAGATCAAAAGACTTTAAGGGTCTCGAGAAAAACCGTTTTAAGTGACTGGGCAGAGGTCAAAAAACCTGTACACCTAAGGTACTCTAACAGCGCGAGGAGCGCGTCCCAGTTCAGGTTTAGTAGCTCAGGTATGCTCAGCAAGTGTTGCTACTGCAAGTTTGTTGCAACTAACATATGGCTCCACGTATTGCTGGTCTTAGAATTAAAATGACACCAAAACCAACGAATATGAATTGAAATATTGAAAGTTAGACTTAAAATTTTTTATGGAGGGTGGTTTTTCTGACTCGCCCTGTACACTGTCTTGTCGGCCTTTCCAATAACGAAGAAAATTATACCCCTTTTATTTGCACTTGATGAATTTGTACTGTTTTTCTGCTAAAACAACTTAGCCATTAAATATACTGCTGCAAATTGTAATTAATTAAATCATATATATAGGATGTTTTCAGCGAATTAGCGAGATTTAAAAATTCAATATCTTTTGATACAAATGAGATTTTTGCAAAGTGCTTAGAAACCGTGGAGTTTTCATGTCCATTTAAAAAAATTTAATTTTACGGCAAAAATATTTGGTCGCCGATGGCGATTCGAACTTGCACGTTCATAATCAAAAACTGTGAACACTACCACTCAGGCATGGTGATAAGCTGTTTAGGAAAAACTTTTTTACGTTATATTCTATCAATTTTAAACCACAATTATTATTTCTTTGAATGCAAACATTTGATTTTAAACATTACTTACGAATACCCTTAAAGAGGGTATTCGTAAACAATCATGGCTTAATCCAAGAAAAAAATTTTTTCTAAAAAAGATCATTTTTAGGGGTAAAATCATGCGAGAAATCTATTGCGCGCATCGCCGAAGCGTGAAAAAGCTTCTCTGACCTTGATTCAGGGAAAATATAGATTTTTTCGACATTTTTTAACTAGCACTTGGTTTGAAAAGACGTATTTCACAAACTTGCATCGGTGGTGCAGTGACAAATCAGCTGCTTATTGGCCACAAAGGTTTCTGGTTCGAATCCCAATTGGAGCAAAACTTTTTTGCATAAATTTTTTTGTTTCCCTAAATCAGGGTCAGGGAAACATTTTCACGCTTCGGCGATGCGTGCAATCGATTTCTCGCATGATTTTACCCCTAAAAATGATCTTTTTAGAAAAAATTTTTTTTCATGGATTAGGCCATGATTGTCACCCCCTTTAACGTGATGTCAATTTTTTGACAAAATTCTCAGTTCTTTTTGAAGCCTGAGAAGGACCATGTTGATTTTTAAATTTTTTTTCTTTCAGTGTTGGTCAAAATCATAAGAGGGGACAACTTTGTTTTCAATATTTTTTCAGGCCTTGGATCTAGGCGGGGGAGGGTCGGTCGAAGCCACTTCCGCTTTTGAATTTGTACACAGACTTTGATACTGAATTATAATGCAGTCTTGATCATTGGCTACGTTAGCATATTGCAATTTATTTCGCTAAGAAATGTTAATTTTAGAAAATAATTTCCCACGTGTCGAAAGTCCGTTTGATCAAAGTTTTCTATAGGGAGGATCTAAAATCTGAAACATCTAGTCTGAACACATTTTATGAGAAAATTTTCAATACCGTGAAACGCATTTTTTCATTTATGTAATTTGAAAGTGCCGTTTTTTCATTACACATCAACATCAAGGTAAGAGAAGGGTGAAAGCTTGGGATCTTAATTCGTTTTATTGTGCATGTTTCTGCAAAGTTTCTCATGAGCTAAAAAGCAGAAACAGCGTGAATAAAATGCTTTTTATGAGAAAATACAAAATATTATCACATGTCTTTCCATTTTATTTAAGAATGTTTTTTGAATATGCGCTAAGGTTTACCTCCACTAATTCGTCTCGAAACTGCACTAATTGCAAGTTGGGGGAGCACTAATTATAATTAGTGCTCGTCTCGACGTCGAGACGCAAAATTTAAAGCGAGATTAACTTTTCAGGATCAACGAATTTTCGAATGTGGTCTTTTGCAATTTTATTCACCTTTTGTTGGGCTATAAATTTGCTGAAGACCACAATCGAAAATTCGTTGACACTGAAAAACAACCGTCTCGACGCCGAGAGTGCAATTAGTGCTTCCATTTGAATTAATGGAGGCGCTTATTTTACATCAAACTATACAAAGAAAGTTGTAGGGCAGAATTCATTTTTTTAAAGCCAACAAAATCTTCTATAGTGTTTCATAACAATTTTCTTTAAGTTTCTCAAAAATGGCGAACCTATCGCTTCAAGCTTACAACGATCTTATGAATTTTGCTCAATATTACCCCATAGTTCACTATGTTAATGCAGGCATAACGCTAACCATGTATCCTTTTACTCTATATATTGTTATTACAAAATCTCCTAAAGATAATATGGCTTTGAAATTGCTGTTTGTGAACCTTAGCACCACAGGTTTGTTGAATGCATTAGAATACGCTTTTTGGCAGCCAATAATGTTATTTCCATTATTGGCGGGGTTTTCTGCTGGAGTCTCTAAATACATTGATGGCAGCAGCAAGTGGTTTATTATGGTTAGTAATATTTTTTTCTAGAATAGCAATTCGCAACATTTTTTACTCTCATATAATTTGTCTAATTGTCAAGAAATTTACTTGATCATAAAGAAAAGTTGAATATTATGACTAAATCATGACAATCAGACAAATTTTGTCTCTTTTTTTATAAAAGTGTTGTAAAACACAGTTGAAAATCATGCGTTTGCTTCGCAAAGTGTGCAAATGTTTAAAGTGATTTGGTCATTAAAGCAAAAACTTTATCCCAAATTGCCTTATTGAAAATTAGACAAAAATTTGCCTGATGAGCTGAGCTGAACTTTTGCAGCATATTAACTTTCGTTAACCCAGTTCGTCAACTAACTTTCGTTTTTTAGGTGCGAAATTTCGAAAAAAATATTTTGTACTGGCGGAGATACCCCATTTGAACTGTCGCCGTTTTTGCAAACAAAAAAACATTAATTTTTTTATTGCTAAAACATTGCACAGTCTTTTCAAAAGAGTAAAATTCCACGTTTTTCTGCCCCAGATATTCGGGGTTGGCAACACTTGCGCATTTACATTTGCGCATGTGTATTTGCGCATACAAATTTGCGCGTGCAATATTTGCGCATGTGCACTTGCGTATGTACATTTGCGCATTTACTTTTGCGCAGATGCTTTGCGCATGTAGCATTTGCAAATGTTGCACGCGCAAAATTGCATACGCAAATGCCCATGCGCAAATGTACATGCACAAACGTGCGTGCGTAACTGTTAAATGCGCAAATGTGGGTGCGCAAATGTCGCCAACCCGATATTCGTATCATTTGTTCATCAAAATCATTTGGAAATAAAGGTTTATATCGATAATCTAACGATAAATCACCATTATCATCAAATTTTGATTCCTAGAAATTACATTTATCTCTAAATATTAGTTACTTGTTGCTTTGCTGATTTTTGTGTTTATAATTGTCTATTTTTAGTTGCTTTTCTGTTGAAATAACTTGCAATTTGTCTTGCCGTCAATCTGTCGTTTATTAAAAATCGTTTCACGGACCCCATTTTTTCTGACTTCATTTGCTTTTCAACTAGTTTGGGATCAATTTTTTGCC
The DNA here is from genome assembly GCA_034698545.1 of Acrobeloides obliquus. Taxonomy (NCBI): domain Eukaryota; kingdom Metazoa; phylum Nematoda; class Chromadorea; order Rhabditida; family Cephalobidae; genus Acrobeloides; species Acrobeloides obliquus. Next base: position 9,478 of record JAQGBS010000315.1, on the reverse strand, counting down.
AGAAACAACACCTTGATCAAATTTTTTGTCCAAGAACTTTATTACATCATCGTTAAATGCTTTTCTTTTTTATGCTTTTTCTTGTTAGCCCATCCCATTGATAGTTGATTATCCATGATTTTCGTTAATGCATTTTTTGGGACCAAGTTTTCGCTTCAATAATTAAACCACTTTAAACACTTTCATATAAACTTCGAATTGAATTATCTCAACGAGGATAGATTTTATTCATGGTAGTGTAAGAACAAAAATACTCAGCAAAAACTCCTCTTATGGAAATCTGGTCCTTGAAATTTTGCAAAAATACATTTAGGTCATTACCATAACATGGACTAACTCTACGTTTGCATATCTTATGTATTTCCTCCACTTATACATGGTACTTAAAAAAGATGGCCCTATTCTAAAATTTTTTCAAAACCCAAAAGTATTTGCTCTTACATATGCGACACTCTTGGCTCTGGTCACAATTTCACTAAGCACACTAATTTCTATTGGATTCCAATACCCCGCAGATTTGAACACTTACACAGGAGATTTCAGCAACGAATATATCGAGTTGGTAAAACTCATTCAACAAAATGATGTAATCTACTTTTTTTGGCTTATATGTTGCACCCGATCCAGAGATTCACTCGACTCAGAGTCGGGTATTCGATTCAGAGTCAAAGTCATTGACTCTGGATCGGGTGCAACATATATACAAATAGATTTAGAGCTCAATTATCCTATACTCAATCACGAACAACATTTATATGTTATCCTACATTGCCGTAGCTTTTGTGATCCTTATTTTAGCTGTTGGTTTTACAATGTTTTTGAACACCAGTCTATTCATCATCATACAGCGAACCAATGGAGTAGTCACCCACCAAACGTTCCACATGCAAATCATGTTTTATAGAGCAGTTGTTATCCAGGGTACTTGTATGTCAGTCTTCTTCATTTTACCCCAGATGATTATTGTATTGTGTTGTTTGTCTGTATTCAAATCGGTCTATTTCGGCATTATCGCAGGTGGAATTCAACCTCTATATATTCCTTTTAGTTATGTTTTAATTATTCTGCTGATTAAGCCATATAGGGTGTTTGTTCTCAAGGTATTAGGAAGATTTTTTCCATACTTTGAAGGAACAAGCACAACTAAAGTTGTAACTTTGGTACATGATATACACAAATAAAATTTTAATAATACAGTCGACACACGATGTAACGTACACCAGAGGCGGTCCCGGCAGAACTAACAAGGAACATGTACGAAGTGACGCAATTTCTCCAATTGCCAGTTGATGACATAAATCTATGTCACCAACTGGCCGAGATTTTATGTCACCAATTGGCATCTGCCTCCTACCCCATTGTGCATGTATGTTTAGGGATGTTACATTGCCACGAAAACGTGGTATTTGCTCAGTTTTTGGACTTTTTGCCACGCTGCCATGTTTTTGGATTTTTGCCCCGTTGTTGGACGTTTTTTAAAGAAAAGATCAAATTCATTAGGACCGATAATTTCAATAATTTTTGAGCAAAAAATTTGATATTTGAGAAAAAATTCAAATTTTGAGCAAAAATTCGATTTTTCACAAAAAATTCAATTTTTCAACCAAAATTCGATTTTGAGCAAAAATTCAACTTTTGAGCAAAAATTTCGATTTTCAACCAAAAAATGCCACGTTTTGGCATGGTGTTTGCCATTTTTTATTTTAGCATGTAACATCTCTATGTATGTTGGACACCCATGAACTAGAGAAACGTTCAACAAATTAATTAAGGCATGAGATGACATTGAAAACGTTGGCGAAAATTGTTTATGGCTTTCCCCAAGAGGCTGAAGCTGTGCATAAAGCTAATGTCGGCCATTTGGAATGTTTTTGTTTTTCTTTTCTTTATTTTGTTAAATACCATAATTCTCCAAAATGACACCGGGGTGTTATTTCTCACTCCTTCTAAGAGATATCATTTTTGAGGCCATATTTTTCCACCTAAACAAATCATCACATGTGCAGGATGTCCACGTGGGTTGTCGGGAAATATGGCAAAAATTCTTTAAAAAATACGGCAAAATTTTCAATTTTCAACTTTGCTGAACTTTATGGCATAATTTTTTTTTGCAATTTGCTTGTTGGCATTCTGCTTGTTTTGTTTGATATTCTCAAGGATCACCTCAATGTTTTTGCCTGAATTACAAGCAAAATTGCAACAATGAAGCGGTCCTTGTGAATCAGGCGAATAATTGCAAAACAACGGACAATTAAAAAAAATCAACATAAAATAAAAAATGCCACCATTCTAAGAAAATCCAATTTTATTTAATATATGGCATTCCGGTGAAAAATATGGCAAAAAAGGTCCAAGAATAAGAGGCATTTTCCATATTTGTTTTATATGGAATGTGGACACTATGACTTAAATGAAATGGAGGAGGCAAAATTTTGCCTATCTTATTAATTCCGTGAAAGCAAAATCAGGCGTGAAATTCAAAACGAAATTGCAAAAAAAAGAGAAATTTGAAAAAAAATGTGATTGAGACGCAAAATTAATCAAGAAAACAGTAAATAAATTGAACAAAAAATTGAAAAAATGATTAAAACTTGAGTGAAAATTTAAGTTTTTATGTACCGAGACCGAGCGCCTATTGGCGCAAGCTTCAACCGGGATGATACAGTAATTACGAAATTTCGCACCGAAATACGAAGACGAAATCCTGATTTCGTTTAAGCTGACACCCAGCACATGGGGTATAAAATTTTTATAAATTTCATTAAAGTTTTTTTGCCAAACTCATTGTTAGTGCATTCTTTGGTTACTAGCCATTTTACTTCAAGTGCGTTTTCTCTAAATCCCTCTTCCTGGGCATCATTTTTCGTTTGTGATTGAATTACTCCCCATTGGATAAAAGAGTTGTTCATCAAAACTTTAAGAAAGTTGGCGCGTTTTATTGATAGCTTGCAAAAAGATTTAGCTATTGCCATGTTTATTTTAGAGAACGTTCTCCCACGGATCCAAAGTTCATTTGCATTCTCCAAGGATCTAAAAATCTTAAACAGCGTGGCTAAATTACGTCTTATGAAAAAACCCAGAATGCCACCAATGCTCTTCCTTGAACCATGCCCTTTGTTTTAAACCATCTCAATTGACTCCAATTTTTATTCCGTTTTCATCAATTATGAAAGAAGATTTCAACCAATCACTTCAAGCATACAACAACATTGCAAATTTTGCTAAATTTTACCCCATAATTCACTATATTAATGCCGCTTCGGCGCTGGTCATGTATCCTTTTATTTTATACATTGTTATTACAAAATCTCCAAAAGAAAACGTTACTATAAAAGTGTTATTTGCGATTATTGTCACGACAAGTTTGATGAATGCATTAGAATACGCTTTTTGGCAACCAATAATACTATTTCCATTAATAGCAGGATTTTCTGCTGGAGTCTCTAAATATATTGATGGCAGCAGCAAGTGGTTTATCATGGCTAGTACTATCACATGGACAAACTTGACATTTGCATTTCTGATGAGTTTTATCCATTTATATAGAGTACTGAAAAAAGATGGTCCGATTACAAAATTTTTTGAAAATTCAAAAATCTTTGCTCTAACATATGTGACACTCTTGATGCTTGCTATTGTTTCATTAAGCACGCTAATTTCAATTGGATTTCAATCTCCAGCAAATTTAGACTATGAAATTGGGGATTTCAATGTTGGATATATCAACTTACTTAAAATCGTTCAAAAATATGAGGTAATTTATGAGGAATAGTGTCAGATCTGTCCGAACGTTTTTTGAAATTTCAACCTCAAGGAGGAAATCTCTCAAGTAAGCCTATTCGCCGAAAAGACTATCATTTTTACTCAAAAATTAAATTGCTTTGCACAAAAATTTTCAAAAAGCGATCGGACGGTACGATACTGGGTGCGTTCCTAAGTTGAACCGTACGGTCAACCATGAACCGTACGGTTCAGCTTAGGAACGCACCCACTGTCCGTCGTTAGCTTGTTATGCCTAGAACCAGGTGACCGAGCGCCTTCGGCGCTCAAAGGATCGTTCCAAAATTTTTTTTGCGTTTTTCCGTTCAATTTTTTTCCAATTTTTTCAATTTTTATCGAATTTTTTCGATTTTTCAATTTTTTATATATTTTTTCAATCTTTTTCGATTTTTTTCAATTTTTTTCGATTTTTTTCATTTTTTATATATTTTTTTCAATTTTTTTCATTTTTTATCAAATAAATCGATTTTTTCAACAAAAAAGAACATTTATTGAAAAAGCAAAATATTTCGGCGGGGATCGAACCTGCTCCTTTCCGACTGCAAAATTAACGATTTACCAACTGTGCCATGAATGCAGATAAATAAAATTGTTTCATTTATGACCACATATTAAAGCATAAAAGGCGAAAATGAAAAAAATTGAATTTTTAATTTTTTCAGAGGGGGTACCCTCATGATTTTGGTGTCGTTTTTCTTCTCTCGCCGAGCTCTTTCCAAAAATCTAAGTCGTAACGGGATTGGACTTAAGATTACAAAATTCGGTGACACAGACAGACAAACAGACAGACATTTGTCGTTTAATATTAAAAGATATATGGAAAATTTAGAGCTCAGTCATACTTTACTCAATCAAAACAAACATCTATATGTTTTACTACATTCTCATATCATTTGTAATTCTGACCACAGCTGTTTGCTTAATAATTGGTTTAAACATCTACTTATTCATTATCATACAAAGAACGAATGGGATAGTCACGAAGAAAACTTTTCAGATGCAAATCATGTTTTATAGAGCGGTCGTGATCCAAAGTGTTTTTATGCTAATTTTCTTTATTTTGCCTCAAATGATTATTGTAATGTCTTGTTTCTCTGTGATCAAGTCTATCTATGTTGGAATTATCGCGGGTGGTATGCAACCTTTATATGTTCCTTTTAGTTATGTTTTGCTTATTCTGTTGATCAAGCCGTATAGGGTATTTGTTGTTCAGGTATTAGGAAGAATGTTTCCTTATTTTGAAAAATTCAACTCGGCTACAGATTTTGTATGATACCAATAAAGTTTAAGAGACGATATCTCAAAACTTCGAACCGAAAATGGCCGTAGTAAAAAAGTTGTTCAAAAGTATTTTAAAACATATCATACTCCCGTTTTTGGGGTCGAAAAACACGAATTTGAAGTTTTGATCCGACTTAACCATACTTAGATATGGGGTTATGCTTTGCAAAATATGGGGTAAACTTCAAAAAATCATAACTCCCAAGCCATTTTATTTTCGCTGAGTTATGGCCCTTGAATTTGAAAAAGTTGAAAAAATGACATTTCTTTCAAAAAATCATATCTCCGTGAAATCGAAGTCATTGTCATATTTCACAAGCATGAATACATATAAAGCATATATTAAAAGTTTAAAATCCTATACAATTACACAATGAGTTATAAAAACCATATATTTACAATATTCTAGAATCATCACATTCTAAGTCAAGCTTGACTAATTTTCCTTGTTTGAGTTAACCTCCTTCGGCTTTTTCCAAATGACAGTGCCGCCATCCATTGTGAGTTCCGTCAGTTCCATGTTGAGTGTAGAACGATTCGATTTCACAATCAAGCTGAAAGATGACCAAGTTATCATCTCTATCAATGGAAGCCAAAAAAACCGTACTTTTGCGTTTTTTGGCAAAAATTTTTTTTCCAAAAATCACGCTTTTTTGGGGTTTTCGGTCCTTAAAATTGAAAAGAAAATTCGAAACCTTTTTTAATAGAAAGATTAAAAGATATGTTTAACAAAAAATTCTACCATAAAAATATTACTTCAAGTTTATAGTGGCATTGGTTTTGTCAAGAGTAGTACAGAATCGCAACAACTTCTTATGTTGGTAGACGGGCTTCGACGGATTTCCTAAACTCCAATTCACTCATATTATACGGAAAATTACTACAGGGTAAGCCAAAAAAAATCGTACTTGCGCGTTTTTTTGGTGAAAAATTTCCAAATTTTGTCTCAAAAATCACTTATAAGGGGTATTTTCATGCAAGAAATCGATTGTGCGCATCAAAAACCCTTGAAGACGCATCCCAGACTATGAAATATACAATTTTCGAAATTAATACCGAATGTTGGAATCTCAGCAATCCATGAAGTGCAGATCATACATGGGCAAGGGTAGGTCGAAAACCCAAATGAGATACGTTTGTCGACCAAAAAAAAAACGTCGCAAGTACAATTTTTCCCTCATCCATCATACCCGACTGCGACATGTTTTCTACATTTTACCCAACTGCGACATATTTTCTGCATTTTACCCCCACTTGCGGCGATATGGGGTGGGTCAACCCACCCCTTGCCCACGTATGGTGCAAATTGTCTGATGAAAGCATTTGAAGTGATTAGAGGAAGCGTTTTCAAGGTTTTTATGTGTGCAATCAATTTCCTCGTATGAAAATACCCCTTATAGGTTTATGAAAATTTTCACAAAAAAACGCAAAAGTGCGGTTGTTTTTTTTTGGCTCACCCTATATAACCAAACATCTCGTAAAAATAATTTCAAAAGTTAAGCATTAGTTATAAAAATACAATGAAAGCAAACTTACTAGTGAGATCGAAAGATTTTTCAGCATTCAAACTTAGATCTTGTGGCAAACTTTTATTCACAAGGTCAATGGACTTGGTTACACTCAAAGTGCCCAGATGTGGAGGATTCGAGTCATTGCTATCCTGGGTTCCGGCAGTGACCAAATCATTTCTATCTTTTCCCGTTGCAATTGTTTCAATATACGAAAATTTTGCATCCGCATCGTGATCAATCAGCGCGTCTTGGATATACTAGGATTTGTACGTGTAGTAAAAATATCACAGAAAATAAGGAGGGATGTTTCTATATGAATCTCGTTCGCCAGTAATTCGTAGAAAAAGAATACATCTGTTTTAAGACTCAAGTGTTTCCATACAAAGAATTTTTAATCTTTCAAGATATGGAGGCATAAAATTACAGGCATATTTGTAGCTTTCAGATTTGACACCTCAAAATCAGCACTTTTCTGAAAAATCAGCAGACTTGGTACCCCTGGTTATTTTCTTCGTGTCAGGTAGAACAAATTTTTGGATGATAGGTAAAAGAGTTTCTGCAGTTATATCAGGAGCCGTGATGAAAAATCATTTTTTGTTCCGCGTTCTATTCTTTTTTTAATGAGGTGAGTACTAATCAACATGAGTGTCCCAAAAAAACTCCAATACTTGCCTCTTCGAATGTCTTACGTCGAGGAACATCAGAAAATATAGACGAAGTGTGATGATCGATCCCATCATCGTACACTGCTGTGTTCAAAACCCCATCGCTTTTTGCTGTTGCAATCGTTTCCACTCTAGCATGCGAAAATTGTGCCATCGTATCGTAATTATCAAATAATGATGATTGGTTATTCTAACAAAAATTCCAGTGTAATAATTTAAGAGAGAAGAAACAAGAAAAGCAAGAATATTTTTCCATTCAAAAAATTTTTTAAACAATTTATTTTTTACAAACCCTGGTACTTTTTACGTCGGTTATGACAGTCATAATCGGTTAGGACCAGAGTTGAACCGGATGAAAAAAAATTACCGGATACCGCTACCGAAAACTTAACGGATGAAAAAATTAACGGATTACCGCTACCGAAATTCTGATAAGCCCGAAAATTACCGATTTACCGTCATTACCGCTACCGAAATATCGGTAGCGTTTCAGCCCTGGGCTGAACTGGATGAAAAAATTACCGAATATCGCTACCGAAAACTTAACGGATGAAAAAATTAACGGATTACCGCTACCGAAGTTCCGGTAAGCTCGAAAATTACCGATTTACCGTTATTACCGCCACCGATATTTCGGTAGCGGTTCAGCCCTGGTTAGGACTCATATGGATTGTCGTAACCGCTATCTGTATAAGTCGTAACACGGTTATAACTCATACGGAGTGACATATAGTCCGTTTCAGCTCCAATTAATAAAAAAAGCTGGACCCAAAATTCAAAATCAGAACGTGGCATCCCGTCCGATCTAACAAGTTAAGCAACGTTGGGCTTTTCAATCCCGGTAGGGCAAAAATTTTGATCTACAAAAAACTTTTCTTAGAGCAAAAATTTTTTGCTCCATGTAAGAAAAGTTTTTTGTATATCGAAATTTTCGCCCTGGTGGGATCGAATCTGCAGACCCAACGTTGTTTAACTTGCCAGATCGGATGGGATGCTAAATTTGGACTTTGAATTGGGGATCCAGCTTTTTATAGTTGGGGTTAAAACGAACTATAACCGCTATCCGTATGAATCGTAACAGCAAAAACCGCGTAACAACTCACACAGATTGGTATCCGCGGAGACCCTAACCAAAACATAAAAACAAACCTCATCAAACGATAAATACCGAGGAGTCAAGTTAGATGTCGTGGGAACATACGATAGACGTTCCACTTCTTTGTGACTGAAGTCCTTAGTCGTGAGAGTGGTTCGATATCTACGGCTTAAAGAGGATTTTCTCGCAAGATCGCGAAATTTTGTACGTGCTTGCTTTTCATCTGATGATTTTATAGGCACTGCCAAAGAGCTACTCTATAAAATTAAGGACAGTGGTGCTGCTAGTATATTATGAGTGGACCAACGTTCGTGAAACAGGTGAAACCGAAAAGTGGCAAAAACTTTTTAGAGAGATTCGAAAACTGAATCTGTATTCCAAAGAGTATTTGAATAGGCAATTTTGTTTTAATACAACGCAAGCAAACAAACATACACTGGTTTCAATTCTTTCCAAATTATTGTCAAGTTCGTCGCTAAACAGGTGAATTCTCGTTTGGCCAAACCAAGTTCGCTCAAAGCGTAATCCAGAAAATTTCAGATTTTCTACTTCAAAGATACGTTCAATCGTTAGCTTTTGATCCTTGAGGAAAAAGATTCGTTCCAGAAAAGTGACGGGCGAATCCATTCTATTCGTTTTGTGATCTGAACCTTCAACGATTTTACCTAATTCTGGTTCGCTAGAAGTTCTTATAGTTCATTCAAATAAGCAAAACATACTATGATGAATCGTAGGTGCCAAAAATCAGTTCGATAGTTTCCTTCAATTCGAATTTCTTCTCATTACGTTTAAACGATTCATACCATGACCGAACAGAAAGTGGATAAGTCTTGATTTGTCTAAAGGAATTGTTCTTAAGGCCTTGTCCAAAATTATTCAAATAAGCTCCACATCATTTTATGTATTGAGTGGCGCAAATAAAGTTCCATTTTACCCAGGTATGCCAAGAACACTTTTTCAAAATCAGAAAATTTGACTTCAAAAATAAGATTTTAGGAGCAATCAGCAAAATACTAATTTTCCATTATATTTCTTATAAATTTGACAAAATTCGCATCTCAACAATCAGATTTGACACTGAAAAATCAGCATTTTGCCAGATTTGACATCTCAAAATCAGTACTTTTCTGAAAAATCAGCAGACT
>JAQGBS010000314.1:0-23517 GCA_034698545.1 Acrobeloides obliquus | reverse complement strand
TTAACAAGTGACCCTTTAGGGGTAATTTTATGCGAAAAATCGATTGCGCGCATCGAAAAATTCTGAAAAATTTTTTCGGGGGTCAGAAAATTGAAAAAAATGCCCCTAATTTTGACGCAAGTTATAGTGCCAAAAATCGTTCCGTTCTTGTCGTTTCGTTCTTGTCGTCCCTTTCTTGTTCGTCCCGTTATTGTGTATGCCATTCGTGGCGACCCTAACGATTTACAACAAATTGTGTTGATATGTGCGAATCGGGGTAATAGAATCGAGTTTACAATTTAATCGAGTTATTAAAACGATTACTTGACTTTTATAAATTGTGAGAGAAGAAATACATCAATTACTATTACAATTATCATCAACACAAGGCGACTGTCGGCCGGTACGTCACCTTGTAGTCAGAATTAATAATTAAGTTAGAGTAAAGTGAAAGTAAGATGGAGTTCAAGTCAGAGTTACAGTTAAAGTAAATAAAAGTTTGAGTAAAGTTCACCTTGTTCTCTGAGTTGATCTCACTTGAGTTCTCCTCTAGGCGATCTCTCTCGAATTCCCCCCATTTTCGAACTAACTTGAGTTCTCCCCCCCCCCTCCTCCCGTCTATCTCCCTTCAGTTTTACATTGATTCTATCTCACTTGAGTTCTCTCTCCCCCAGCCAATCACACTTGATTTCTGGGAACTTATGCACTTCGCCCCCCCCCCAATTTGGGGGGAAGGGGCCGAAGTGCATTAGTTCCGATTTTTGTCCCCCAGCCGATCTCACTTGAGTTCTCTCTCCTCCCCCATTTGATCTCACTTAAGTTCCCTCCTCCCCCAACCGATCTCACTTGAGTTTTCTCTCTCTCTCAACGCTTAAAAGGTGTTTTCTTGCCCAGAATCGAGAAAACACATTTTTGAAATGTCAAGACTGTTGCCCCTTGGGTCAGAACTTTTTTGCCTCCCCCTGTATGATTGATTTCCACAATTTTTAATAAGATTATTATTATTTTTTATTCAAAAGTTTTAAATTAATTCATCTTATAGAAACTTTGAAAACACTCGACTATATTTTATGTTGAACTACGTGTAAGCCTCGGGCATATTTCAGAAATGATAGATAAGTTGATCAAAGCAGCTCAGGAAGAGAATTGGCATCGTGCCTCAAGTTTATTATATGAACATTGGTCTAATGCGTGCCCAAAAATTTATGGTATCACACATGAAAAGCCATGGGAGAGTCGTACGGATGAGCAGAAAATTAGTAAATATTGTTTGCTTTTTAAGTTTTAATGATTTTTAGATGATGAATTATTGTATCCTTTGTCCGCCATGAGTTGTTTAAGTGATGGAGATTCAACAGTGCCAAAAGACTCATCATTAAAGAAACTAGCTGATATAACTGGTTTAGGTGGAAGTGGACGACGCCCTGGACAAATTTGTGGCAAGGTTTTTAAGAATGGTGAACCTACATACACTTGCAAGTAAGTTGCAAAAAATCAATTGCGCGCATTTTCGAAGCTTGAAAATGGTTTCCTGATTCAGGGAAATAAGAGTATGTATTGAAGCGAAAATATAAAAATTTTCGATTTTTCTTCTGAAAAACATCGTTTTAGGGGTAATTTTATGCGAAAATCAATTGCGCGTCTTATTTCTCTGAATCAGGGTTAGGGAAGCATTTTAAAGCTTTAGTAATGCGCACAATCGATTTGTCACATAAAATTACCCATAGAAAGGTCTTTAAAAAAATTTAATCATCTACAATTTTAGGGAATGTGCTACGGATGGTACTTGTGTTATGTGCTACGAATGTTTTAACCAGTCATTCCATCGACAACATAAGTATAAAATGCACGCGTCTGGTGGTGGCGGTTTCTGCGACTGCGGGGACCCAGAAGCTTGGTCTAAAGATTTTGCTTGCAAACTTCATACGTCTGAACTTCAACCGGGTGATGAAAATCTGTAAGCGTTTCGTTTTTGTGCTGTTTAATCTGATTTGTAGAAATTTATCCGTTACTATTCCGAAAGAAATTTGTGCGAGAATATGTAATTTGTCAATTCTGATTTTGAAGTATGCAGTTAACCTTCTTTGTTCAGAAGATAACGAAAATTTGCCGGATTTTTTAGAGTAGGTTTAGTAGTTGCGTTGTATTCGAGTACACTACTCGAATGGACGAGTTCAATTAGTGTACATTACTCGATTCAATATGCGAATTTCAGTTGAGTAGTGTACACTACTATTCTCAAATTTGGATTCGAGTAGTGTATTTTTTCAATTTTTGTCGAATTTTTTAAATAGTGCACACTACTCGACTGAAATTCGCACATTGAGTCGAGTAGTGTACGCTACTCGACTCGATATTTCGATTTCAGTCGAGTAGTATGTACTCTTCTACTACTTCTGTGAGTACTCAAGTTAGCACTGGTTTAGAGTTTCGTTTTAAAAAGCGTTTGGACTTTTAGGAAGCCAGATTCAAATGAAATTGTCTATCATACTGTTCTCTTCAATGACGAGACGCATACGTATGATGCCGTGATCCGAGCACTTGAACTGTCGATTCATTGTTCTGAAAATGAAGCTATGTTATTAGCTACTATTGTCGATCGAGAGGGGAGATCTATTGTTAAAGTCGGCCAACCGGAAATATGCGAAAATGTGAAAACACAAATTCAGGTAATAAGATCAGTCTCATGTTTTTTTTAGCTGCTGATTTCGTGTAGTCGAGGATTTTAGGCTATGGAGAGTACGATGATGGCGTTCGAATTTAAATTTGACTGAAGGAATACCTCAGTGCCGTAGGCACAGGGGACATGTCCTTTCCCAAAGTTGGAAAAAATGAAAAAATTTTTCCTTGATCCCCCTTATGATTTTTAAAAAATCTAATGGTTCCCATTACAATTTTTCACTAAAAATGTTCAAATTTTCATTAAAAATCGTATTTTCTGAGCATTCTCAGCTCAAAAACGCTCATTTTCAAACAAAATTTCGCTGTTTTTTGGCTTAAACATCAAGAATTCAACAAAAAAATTTTCGAAAAAATAATATAGACCAGAGGGATCAAGGTTATTTTCCCGAGTTTTAGTGAAAATTTGTGGAAAATTTCATCAAGGTGATTTTTGTCCCATCTCAATTCAAATTGCCTACAGCACTAGAGTATCCTCTATTGTATCAAAAAATCTATTTTTTATAAAAACGATTTCTCCATTTTAGCGTCGCACTCAGCGCGATCGAAATTCTCGGACGCAAAAAGGCGGTCCATTGGAAGTAAAAGTTCTTGCCTCATACATTATGTTTCATCAAGCTTTTGCTGTGCGATTGTTGAATTGGCTAACTACTCAGACACGAGTCTTTCGTAAGTTCTGTATAGTCTTTGAATGTTGAATTCTTGTTTTTTAGCTCCTCTCAGTGGAATTTTGGGCGAGGTCTTACTTGATGAATGTGTTGAAGGCTGCGGTTTGGGAAGACCAGCAGCAAATGAAGAATCCCAACAAAAACAGATGAATTTATCCACATCTTGTCAACATCCAACGCCAATTGTAAAAATGATGTTGTTTGATAGAAAATTGTGGAAATGTAGGGTTTTTGGGAACTAGTATTGATTAGGTTCATTGAAATTTTTCGAAAATTTTTTTTCATCTGGGATCGACTTCTCAGATCTCGAGAATTGAAATTTGGATTTTTCACATAAAATTATTCTTTTTATTGTTGATTTGTAATTCAAACCAATTTTTTTTCAGCGGCACGATCTGGCTTCCACCAACTATTAATGAGCACTGTTTTAATGGACACCAAACAAAAACAAGAATTTGGCCGAGTTTTTATCCGAAATTATAAAGAGCTTATGGATGATTATATTGATGATGACCACGAGCACAGTGTCAGCATCGTTTCTATGTCCGTGCAAGTTCTTACAGTGCCCACCGTGGCCCGCTATCTGATTACCGAAGAAAATGCCATTCATGCTATTTTAACAGGACTTGTGAAATTCTGTGATCAATATCTTTCACGTAAGAAAAAAATCCGGTTTTTGCGTTTTTTAGCGAAAAATTAAAAATTTAAGAAAAATCACCTATACATGGTATTTCCATGCGAGAAATCGATTTCACGCATCGAAAAAACCTTGAAAATGCTTCCCAAAGGTTTGTCGATGCGCACAATCGATTTATCGCATGAAAATACCCCTTATAGGTGATTTTTGAAAAAATTTTGCCAAAAAAACGCAACAATGCGGTTTTTTTTGGCTCACTCTGTATTAGGTAGATTTGTTGACGAAAAATGTTATTTTAGCTTCTCCGTCATGTGATCGCTTGATAAGATATGATTTCTCTCAAAATACTTTCCCAGCTATCCTAAAACGTGCCCTTTGTATGTTCACTGATGTCGGGTAAGTCTTTTATTGTTGTCTATAGATGCGTAGTGGGTTTCCATTTGAACCTATTGCCTAGAGTTAGGACGCCGAAACCAAAACAGAAAAAAGTCGAAATTGACACTTTTGAAAAACCGAAAAAATTGAGATCGGTTGAAAAAAAAACCGAAATCGATCCATTTTCTCTCGGTTTTCTAACTCTACTACTGCTGTTCATCTATAATAATTAGCGGATTCTTTTTTTAGCTACCTCTTAACTGTTATACCAAAGCCAGAAGAATGGAATGACAAGTTGAGAACAAACTTTTTGAATGGAATTTCCAAGTTATTAGAATTTCTAAAGAATATTCAAGGTATGGACGAAATCAAGCGTGCTTATATGGAACATCAATTAATGGAGAGTGAATGGGAAACTGCTTTCAACATTTTCATTCGAATGGAAGATACATTATCTATGTTTATTGCTTGGGCTAAAACTGATGTAATATGTTTTTCAGTGGCGTAGCCAGGGGGATATGACTCTCTCTGAAAAATGAACAAATTTTCCTCTTGGTCTCCCTACCCTTATGACTTTGCCCAACATTTTTGAAAATTTAAAAAAATCCTAATTGTCCCCCATTATGAATTTTCAATTTTTTTACTAAAATAGGCCATTTTTTCATCAAAAAGCTCAAATTTTGGCAAAATTTCATCAAAATTTGTAAATTTCTGATCAGTTTCAGCATAAAAATAAGCATTTTCAAAAAAATTTTTGTGGGTTTTTGCTTTTTATTAAGAATTTTTAGCAAAAAAATTTTTCTACACGGAGCACGGCGATCAAAAAAGTCGTCAAAATTTTACACTTTAGTCCTCTCAGAAATTTTTTTTGACTATGCCCTTGTATATTTTTTTATAAAGTTGACTTGATTTTATAATCTTTTAGGCAAAGGTTCATTATGAAATTGTAAAAAAATGTCTATATGAAATGGAATTATACACTAGTCATATGCCAGAGTTTTCTAACTATGTTAATGTTGAAGGTAAGAAAGAATTTTTTAATATACTTATCAGTGGCGTAATCAGACCCCTCAGAGCGGGAGGGGGTGCAGAGCGCTGGTTTTTTTCTTATATATAACTTTACTTTCGGCGCCCCGACAAAGAAAGGTCACCAAAATTTTTTGAAAAATTTCGAAAATTCTTCACTAAACGCAAAAGTACGGTTTTTTTGCTTATTCTGTATTTTATTTTAAAATGATTGAAGATTCGCTATTATCATGATTATTTTAGTAAATGGCTATAGTGCTAATTGTATAAACTTTGATGTTTCGAAAAACGTTCTTTCAATTCATCAACCGATTTGGAGATTTTTGGCCGGATTGTTTACCGCATCTTCGGATATTTTAGCCAATTATATTGTTAAAGACACTAAAGACTCAGCTAGTTCTTCCGCATTGAATGCTTTAAATACTCAGGTGAATCTCAAAGACAACAATGCAATGCTATTGGAAATGCCTCTCAGGTTTGTTTATATTACCATGTATCTGTGACATAGCGCCTACTGTCTCCCCCCCCCCCCCGAAATTAAAAAAATGAAAATGTTTTTCTAATGTCTCCTTTTCCCCTCCACCCCCAGTGGAGTAGTCACAGAGGAGGGCAGTGGGAGCAAGTGTTCTCCGTTCTTGAAAAAATTTTGAGATTTACTTTCCTAAGCGACGTATTTTTAAATTTAAAGTAAAGATTTCAAAAATTTTGCCTCGCTCAGGCAAAAAATTCGTCAACTGGGAAGGGGGTGGCCCTCTCCACCCTGAAATTCGCGCTATCCACTGCATGTATTATATGTTATAATGTAAATTTTAGAGTTCTAGTCTTGTATGCTCAAACTCATGCCCAGCTCTGGCGTCGAAACGGGTTTTCACTAATCAACCAGATTCATAATTATAATTCTCCACTATGTCGATTTGAAATGGTTTGTTTTTTATCCAGGGGTGCCAATTCTGATGATTTTTTAAGAAAAGTGCTGAGTTTATGAGATGTCAAATCTAGCAATGTCTAATTTTTTTCAGTGTCAAATTTGATTTTTGAGATGCGAAATTTAGTCAAATTTATAAGAAATGTAATGGAAAATTAACAGAATTTTGCTAATTTTTGCTCCTAAAATCTTATTTCAGATTTTCTCATTTCAAAACATTTTCTTCTTGGCATCCCTGATTTTTTACCAACTGAATAAAAGTATCGTTAAACTGTGATTTTAGTATGACAGAGATGTGTTGATGCTCCAGGTAGTCGCAGCGCTATCAGACCCGACGACTTTTCTCATTCGTCTCTACGATCGTTTTGGTTTGGCTAAATGGGCTCAACTTGGCTCCGAAGACCTACCATTGCCAACTTTAACAGCTAATACTCCGACGGTTCCCTCGGCTACACCAGAAGAATTGAGCAAAATTACTGTGCTCATTGCGGAAGAGATGTTGCATTTGTTGATTATTATTCTCGGCGAGCGCTATATTCCTGGAGTTGGCAAGAACGTGACATTTATGGATTCTCTGAAACGTGAAATTATTCATCTATTATGTAGTGGACCGAAACCATTTTCATTTATTGAACGAGTATGTTCCAAAAACGATATACTACTCAGTTTCCCGCTGTACTATATAAAAAATTGGCGCGAATTTGGTTGGTTGATGATTGCCAAGACCGTCCAATCTGGCAAATTAAGCAACGTTGAGCCCCACAGGTTCGATCCCGCTAGAAGTCAATTCTTTTCTGCAGTGCCCAAAACTTTAAAAAAAATTTTGCCTAGAGATATGCGAGAAACACGCCGTTATTTTTTTACAAAAAATTTTGTATCAGTTTGGACACTGCAAAAAAGAATTGACTTCTAACGGGATCGAATCTGTGGGCGTTGCTTAACTTGCCAGATTGGACGGTCTTGGCAATCATCAACCAACCAAATTCGCGCCAACTTTTTACATAATACAGCGGGAAACGGAGTATACATATTTTATATATATCTCTTTTAGCAAATTCCGATGAATACAATCAATAATAAGCTATTGGTAGAAGAAGCAGCATTTGCAGTTGGTGATCTCTATCGACCGGTTCCAACCGCTCCTGGTGCTTTCCAATTGAAAGAATCGTTTCGCTCAGAATACAATCCGTTCTTCTACCATTTTTCAAAACAAAGCTTCTCTCAAACAGAACAGTTTCAAAAGAAAGAACGTGCGAATGCCGACAAATCAATTGCTGCTTGTCCGCCTCCGTTGCCACCACCGTTTGAACCCTTCTTTGAGCCCATAAATCACATATTGGAGTCGCCTCTTTTCGTTAAATTGATTCGAGCCGTCTTCGAAAGGTTTATAAAGAGAAGTCGTTTTGCAAGCGAACCTCTACTACATCGTGGTTTATTTTTAACTGGCATGGTAAGTTTTATTCAAGGCTAGGAATGAAAAAAAATGAATTTTAAAAACGTATTTTCTCGACAATTCTGGACGAGAAAACACCTTTTCAGCGTTTTTGACAATACTTTTGCCACTCTGCCCCTTTTTGTATAAAACTAAAATACTCCGTTTCTTCTTTTCTTTATTGTCTTTACAGTAAAAATTTTTATAGGCACTGAATGAACAACAGAATCGTTTGAATGATGGAAAACAATTTAATTTCATGGATTTAGCTGAACAAGAAGGAATTCTCGAACTGTTAGTGAAGTTAGAAACTCTAAAGGTGGAAACTCATGGAGAATTGATTTGGTTTATTACACATGTAAGGTTGTTAATATGTCACAATAGATAATCTTCAGTTTGTTAGACAATGAAAGGAGAATAAAAAGGAATACAGGGTGGGCCAAAAACCGTACTTTTGCTTTTTTGGTGAAAAATTTTTAAATTACTAAAGGTGACTATTTTCATACGAGAAATCGACTGTACGCTTCGAAACCCCTTGAAAACGCTTATAGGTGATTTTTGAAAATTTTTTCCAAAAAACGCAAAAGTACGGTTTTTTTGGCTAACCCTATAATAATTTATTTCCATAAACCAACGTTCTCTTTTAGAAATATAAGGAAGTAAAAGCTGCTATTCATGGAGATGAACGCAGAACTAGCTTGGAGAAGCCCTCTGAACCTTCTCACCAGATTGATGCCGCTCGAAAAGCCGCTATTGCTGCCAAAAAGCGCCAAATTGCGCTAGCACAGATGCAAAAGCTTCAAAAGTCGTTCAAAAATCAGCATAAAGAATTCTTGAAAGATGAAAAAAGTTCTGAAACAGAAGCCGTCTCAATCAACATTGATGACGAAACTGAACTTGGGCATGTTTTATTTTATGCTAAGAATGTAAACTAGTTGTTTTCAGATTTCTTCCTGAAGATGGTGGTTTTCCGGTCTGCTGTGGTCGTCAGAAGTCAACGATTAAATTGGAAACTCGTCGACAAGTTACTTGCATTCTTTGTCAAGAGGATCAAGTTCTTAACTTTTCTGAACAGCCGGGTCGTGCGATTGTCTGTGCTACATTTATTCAAGAGTAATTTTTGTAGAGATGGGCTGGGTGTGGGCCCCCAAAATGGGTCATAGGTGAAATCAGGATACTATTCAAAGAGTTTTTACAATTGAGTTTTTTGAATTTATTTTATAAAATTACCCTTTAAGTGGTCAATTTTCAACAATAAATAAATAAAAATTTCGAAAATTTGGTCCTTTATTATTCCGAACTAGTGCCTAATTTTCTTATTCTTTTAAATTAGTTCAACATTTTCTAGATCAACATTACTTTCACAGAGAAATTCGAATGGCTTGTTACAAAATGATTTTTCGGGAATGTTTACAGCAGCCGATTTGAAATCTGGAATTAGTGTCTCAACCTGTGGTCATACTCTGCATTTTGACTGTTATAAGGCGTATGTGTTTTTGTACCTTTTTTTCTAATTTTTTGCGATATTCGGTACTTATTCCCCGAGCTGAAAAATGCTTAAGCTTATCTTAAGCCTAAGATCCAAGCCTAATCATAAACTAAAATCTTTAAGCTTGGGGAGAGGGCATTCTGCATAAATTTATGCAGAATCCCTCCTCTCTAGGGGGATAATGCATAAGTAACATATATTCTTTTTTCTAGATTTACGGAATCGCTGACAGCACAACGTCTTCGTCCTCGCCAACAAATGCTTGGTCCAAGAGCAATCGACCCAGAAAATAACGAATATTTATGTCCGCTTTGTAAACGGTATATATTTGCTATTGGATTCTATAATTTTCCGGATTTTTTACATGACTTTTGATCGTAAATTTTTTGTCTAAAATTTTTTTTAAATGACTCATATAGAAGTAATTTTATGTGGGGAATCGATTGCGCGCATTTTCGAAGAGTGAAAATGCTTGCTTTAACCCTAATTTAGGAAATGTGTAGGTGTATTGAAGCAAAAATTAACTAAAATTGGATTTTCGCCAGAGAACCGGCTGTCTAGAGGTTTTTCTAGGGATGGAATCAATTGAGGCATTTTTAAATCATTAAAAAATTTTTCCTGATTTCGATTTTTGTCATGAAACCTCATTAGCGAGTATACTCCATGTTGGGATACGAAAATTACTTAAATAAGTGTTAGGGAAATTTTTTAATAATTTGAAAATGCAATTGATTCTCCGTCTAGAAAAACCCCTAGACAGCCGGTTTTCCGACGAAAATTCGAATTTTATTTTTGCTTCAATATATCTACTCCGTTCCTTGAATCAGTATTAAGCAAACATTTTCACACTTGGGGAATTTGCACAATTGATTTTTAAATTACTCATATATATATCATTTTGAGAAAATTCTAGACAAAAATTTTTCAAAATTTATGTAAAAAATCCGAAAAATTATGGAACCATCCAATAATTTTTAATACGGTGTTGTTTTTAGACTTAGCAACTGCGCATTGCCTTTATTACCGGTGGTGAATTTACTCAATGTGGAAAAGTTTAGCGAAGGACGTCCTCCTCAATCCGATGAAACGTTCGATGAATGGATAACCAAATTGAAGGAGACGATTTCATTCCCAACTCGTGCTGCAGCTCCTAAGAAAACCCACAGTAGAAAACGCTCGCATTCCGAACAATCTTTGGCTGAATGTAGAAAAGCGGATGCGGCCTTGGAATCAAGCCTGTCATCTAGCGTCTCTGCGCTTGAAACTGCTCTGAGCATCGATTCTCCAGAAGCTCGCCGATCGCAAGAAGACCGAAATTCCATCCCAGCTAATTGTATGCCTCTTTGGTTTTTGAAAATTTTTTGACTAATTAACTTTTAGTTCCGTTGTCAGATAACGAAGAAGAAGATCAGCCTGATCAACAAGTAGTCGCCGATCTTCCGCCGGTATAAATTTTTCATAGAAAGTCTTTGATTTTTAGGCAGAAATAGTCGGAAAAACTTTTTTGCCGATTGCGCACAATCGATTTCCCGCATAAATTTATCCCCAGAAAGTCATTTTCAGGGAGAAAATCTAAAAAATTTCGATTTTCGCTTTAATACACATACTCCGATTTCCTGATTCAGGGTCAGGGAAGCGTTGAAAATGCGCGTGCCATTATATCGAGTTATAGGGAGGGGTCGTTGTATTGAGGTTTGACTGTACCACTTTTTAATTTTATTTCATTATAATTTGTATATTTAGGAATTACCGCCTCAAGCATTTCAGGCTGCTCTGGATCATATTCATCATAATGCTGCTGCTGTACATCGCTATTCGGAAACTGGACTGATTGAATTTTTACATAGTGGATTAGAAAAGATTCGAAATCGTATAATGCCACCCAAATGCTTAACAGACAAGTAAGTTCATTGTAATATCAAGTAGTTGAAATGTTTTAGTGTCCCTGCATCATTTACAATTTGGCCAATGGTTAAGTTGTTCTGTAAGGCACTCTATGATGTAAGTTTGAAGAGATGTAAAGAAAAGTACTTTGAATTATAGATTCAACCCGTGGATGGGGTTCCACGTCATTTTATTGAAATGATTAGTGTTTATAAAGCAACTGCATTTGCATTACTTGCTGTTTCAAATGTTTTGAAGGAAGAGAATAAGCCGCTTTTTGGGGCATTCAATACCCGCCAGGTTAGTTCTTATCATTATATTGATCAATGTTATACAATGTGGGCCAAAAAACCGCCATTTGGTCATTTTTTGGCGAAAATTTTCCCCCCAAAATGACTCAGGGGTAATTAAATATCCAATTTTCGTATTTTCAAGTAGGAATTCTTACTGAAAAAAATGAAAATTGGATATTTCTTGATCTATGAGGCATTTTCAAGGTTTTTTGATGAACAATCCATTTCTTGCATAAAAGTACCCATAATGAGTCATTTTGGAGAAAAAATTTCTTGAAAAATTTTCGCCGAAAAATGACAAATTAGCAGTTTTTTGGAACACCCTGTACTTGTACTTTTAGAAGGACTGTATTAATGGTCTTGTGCGTCTATCCGCAGTGATTGGATTCAATTGCCGAACAATTGTCTTGCGACTTTTTCTTTCACGACTTCTGACACCACTATTGTCGCCAATTTTACAAAAAGACAGCAAAGTTGCAACCAGCAAAACTATGGATTCTTTACATCCTAGCTCATCCGCTCATTCAAGTCCAACTTCATCTGTACTTTTTTTCAAATTATTTTTATAAAAAATCAATTTTTTATAGAAATTTCCATTTACTAGTCATACTTCGGCAGCTAAAATGCTTTTTACTCAGCCTCAGAATGAAGTCAATATTCTTGAAATCGATATGCTAACATTGACGGTGGAACTGGCTATGTGTATTGGCTGGAGTTGGGTGAATGGTGAGCAGATTTTCAATGCTGGAAAAAGTACAAACGAGACGCATAAAATCCCAGATGGCAGTCTTGATGAGCAATACATTATTCGTCTTACTTTGATGGCACATTTGTTCCAGGTAACCTTTGAATTAGAGGAAAATACAGTAACGAGACAAACTCTTGCTGCAACACCTCTCAAAAAGGTACAGGGTGTATCGAGAAAAAACTGGAATTGGGTGATTTTTCATGTTTTTTTTGAAAATTTTCTAAAAAATGACCCTATTAGGGCTAATTTTATATGGGGAATTGATTATGCGCATTCCCGAGGCTTGAAAAGACTTCCCTGATCCTGAACCGGGAGATTGGAGTGTGTGTACTGAAGCGGAAATCGAAAATTTTTAGGTTTTCTGCTTGAAAATGATTTTCTGAGCGTAAAAAAATTGATGTATTATAACAAAAATTGGTCATCGCTTCAATACACATACTCCGATTTACTGAATCAGGATATTTTTCAAAAATTCCTTAAGGAAACATTTTGACAAAATTCGATTTTTTGTGAAAAAATCAGAATTTCTAAAAAATTCGATTTTCATATTATTGTATATAAAAATTCTATTTTTGAGCAAAGTGAGTTCGTTTTTTAAACACTAAATTTTTAGGTGATTGCAACTTTCGATTCTGGAAATTCGAATGACGATATGGAAGTGAGTGAAGAACAACATCCGCAAGAATTTGATGCCGCACATGCTCGTTTAGCTCAGTTGTATAAAGCAGCTCATCATTCGAATGCTAGTTTAAGCACTTCTAATCTTACACAGCTACATGAGGTTTGTACAGAGACGGGATCAAATTCGAAGGTGGCGCACATCCAAAAAATTTGAAAAGGATTTTTAATTTCTACAATTTTGAGGGGCGGGGTGCGAGATGCGCACTTACGTGCCTGGGGTTATTCAGTTATTTTGACTCTTCTCAACACTATTTTTAGCTCCTTCATAAAGCTACAATTAATTTCCTACGGCCACTGGCAATTTTATACAACGCGATCACGTTGATTCCACCACCGGAAGCTTTGAAAGACCCTTCTTTTGATGAATTTGAACCATTGTGTCGTTATATGGGCTTACCACATCATATTGAAGAGATACTCGAAGCACCGTGTGCCGATAGACTTTTTGCAATGTAAGTGATTTTTATACAAATTGATGATAATAATATCACGACTGACAAGGGATGGCCCTAACTTGCCAATCACCAAATTTTTTCAAAATAAGTGCAAAAAATAGTATAAACTATGATGAAAATATTAGCTAATCGCTTGTTTTGATTGAGATACGAACCAAGAAAATTTTAAAAAAAACTTCTTGATTGTTCCTTGTTTTAGATGGGCATTCCATCTAACAGCATCTCGTGCTAATGACATGAAATTGGTGCGTCAACCGATTATGATCAATAAGCTGATCAATCTTCCAGTTGATTTTTCGGATCTTGTTAATATGGCTGCGAATTTCCGGTATGCATTTGTTTTTTGGAGTTGGATAACTAAATTGTGCACTATTTTTAGATGTCCATCAATTCAAATGGATGACCCATCATTGTCATCAATGATGCCATCACTTTGTTTGGTCTGTGGCAAAATGCTGTGCTCACAGAGTTATTGTTGTCAACGATCGGTAAGCTATTGATTGTATCCATGTGCCTAATTCATATAGAGTGTTCCAAAAAACGCCATCTGGAATTTTTTGGCGAAAATTTTTCAAAATTTTTTTTTACCCAAAATGGCTCAGGGGTATTTTTATGCGAGAATTGCGCTCATAGAAAAACCTTGAAAACGCTTTCCAGACCATAAATATATAATTTTCGTATTTTTCAGTTATTTTCGGTAGGACTTGAAGTCAGATTTGCTAACTTTGAAACAAATGTTCTTGGCATCCCTGGGATATTTCATGGTCTGGGAGGCGTTTTCAAGGTTTTTCGATGCGCGCAATCGATTTCTCGCATAAAATTACCCTGAGTTATTTTCTCCACAAAATTACCAAATGACGGATTTTTTGGAACATCCTGTGTAATACAGAAATTCCATATATGCTTTTTTAGTTAAACGGTGAAAATGTCGGAGCTTGTACTTTTCACATGCACAAGTGCAGTGGATCGAGTGGAGTTTTCTTGCGGTATGTTTGGATTACTGAACCTTATTTAGATTTTTTTATGCTCTATGATGATTCGAAACCGATTTTTTCAACAACGATTTAAAAACATGCGAATTTCATATATAACTGTTGAAAAAATAAACTGTTTCGAATCATTATCCTTGAGCCGATTTTTTTCTATTACCTATAAATTAATTTTAGAATCCGAGAGTGCCAAATCATTTTCTTGACAACCCGTCGTCGTGGCTGCTTCAAGGCAGCTCCTTATATCGATGAATTTGGAGAAACTGATCCGGGTTTTAGGTTTGCCTATTGTTATATTGAGTTTCAAAAGTTCGCGGAATTTTGAGTCATATAAAAATTTCTATGTCATTGATTTAAGCGATTTTTGTTATGAAACCTTTTAGGGGGTATATCTTGTATAGGGGCAACTTCTAGTGGTCAAAATCAAAAAAATCCTTCAGATTCGAATTCCGCATGTTGAACAACCCCTGAATACAAAAAATCAAACGATTTTGAAAATTCGAATTTTTTACCCCGGTGAGGTAAAAACTCTTGTCATAGAAATTGTTTCATGCCTCAAAAATGCGTGCAATCGATTCAGCGCCTAAAAAAGCCCTAGATAATCGGTTTTTCGGCGAAAATTCGAATTTTAGTTCATTTTTGCGTCAATACACACATGACTTTCCCTGAATCACGAAAGCGTTTTCACGCTTCGGGAATACGCGCAATCAATTTTCTACATAACATTACCCCTTATGGGTCCTTTTTAGAAAAGAAATTTCGAGTTCAAAAATCATGATAAAATTCCGCGAACTTTTGTGAACAATCCAATATCTTCAAATCTCATAAAAACATTTAGACGTGGCAACCCACTCCACTTGAATATCGAATTGTACCGTAAAATACAACGTCTTTGGTTGCATCAAGAAATTGCGGAAGAAGTGATCAATCAATATGAGATTAACCATCGAAATATTACCTATGATTGGCACCATTTTTAGGCCTTTTGTACACTCGATAGCATTATTGTAAAATTCGTTTATTCTTTATAGTCGAATTTGTTTCATGAGCAACACGAGCAATTTGATTGACTCAGGGTCAGCAATATTGACACGATTGATCATATATTAGAAAATTCAAAAATTTGCCGATTCTACCCTTTTTCCTGCAGTCAAAATTCAAAAATTCCTTCGAATTCGTTGTTTGAACAACTGTTTCAATATCGCTGACCCTGATTCAATCAAACTGCTCGTTTGTTGCCCATGAACAAAATTCAATTATACTTTTTTTATCGGGCTATTCTTCTGGTCTATGACATTATTTTTATATGGTCTCTTTAATGTATAGATATTACGGTGACAGATTCGTTTATATACAGGGTGACCCAGATGAATATACAATGAAATAAAATTTGATATCTCGGCATAAGAAAAAGATTCGTATATGCGTTGTTTTGCAAGTTACTAATTTTCAAAAATCATGAAAATATTTTTTCTATGCCTAGATATCAATTTTCTTTTATTATATATTCATCTGGATCACCCTGTAGACATAGTTTTTCATATTGTCTAGACATGTATTATATTTTTAAATTTATATAAATCTGTAAAATTGTATTAACCAACGGTGTTGCTTGAGGGGAGAGTCTAGGGAAAATCATATCTTTCTTATGAAAAATTTAAATGTTTTTACAAAATTCCTTAAAAGCTCATTTTTCTTAAAGGACCAGTCTACTTTTAGGGAGTTGATGCCATATGATAGAGCACAAAAATCGGAGAATTTTTTGCTGCAAAAATGCTCCAAAATTTGTGCTCTATCACATAGCATCACCTCCCTAAAAGTAGAACTGGTGATTTAAAGTTCATTTTCCTAAGAAATTTTTCAGGTTTGTGAGAAACTTTCCCCTTACTTTGCACCATTGGTATAAACCTTTTTGTGAATAAAATTATGAAATAATTTTAGGGCTTGAAATTTTTTTCAGCCTTAATCCGTAATAAAACTTTCTCGGAGTACTTTTCATCCATTTTTGGGTTGATATCTTCCATGCTAGAGAAGATGAAAATTTCTATGTCATTCATTTCCACTGTACCACAGAAGTAGAACACCAAATAGCATATGATCATCGCTATTTCGCACATGACATTGAAACTTGTTGCTTAATAATTAGAATGGTTAAGATAAGAATTATAGAGTTCTTACTCAGAGGTGTACATATAGGGTTACTAACAAATTTTAGATAGTTTTCTAAGGTGATGGATGAAGTAGCGATGAAAATACCAACACTCGCCATTTTGATGCATGTTAGAGATGTGGAAATCTAAATGTTATTTAATGTAAATGAGTTTATCTATCGGTTTTTGATACACTCTGTAGAAACACTTTCCTGATTCAGGCAATTTTAGGGTTTTTTGCGAAAAAAAATTCCAAGAAGTAGTAAAAAATAGCAAAAATACCCTAAAATTGCCTGAATCAAGGTTAGGAAAGCATTTTCACGCTCTGAAAATGGTTGCAATCGATTCCCCGCATAAAATACCCCTAGAAAGTCATTTTTTTTAAATTTTCCGACCGAGATCCGGCCTCGATCTGCATCCCCCTTTAATAAAATGTCACTTTATATTTTCAGATATACCTTATGAGGTCTCAAGAATTCATGAAAAAGCAAAGTAGATATGTGCAATACGACAAATACAAAACAACTAATTGCTGCCAAGTCATGTTGTACTAGAAATAAAAGTTTCTTGAATTTCACGGAAATGAAGCAATTCTAGTCTTTTTTTAACACAGCTTTTCCTTAAAAATTTCCTACTGTGTTACCAATAATTTTTTATAATGTTCTTCCGATCGTTACAATAAATAGATCTTATTGAAAATCAGGCAACGCTAACTTTGCCTGATTTTCACTAGAATCGTGTTTATTGAAACGATTGAAAGAACATTATAAAAAAACTATTGGTAGTACGGCAGAAAATTTTAAAGAAAAATCTTTGAGAATAAAATATGTTGAAATATTCCACTTTTCATGAAATATGTTCAACATTGAAAAATATTTCATGAAATTTATGCAAGTTGCCTGATTCTGAATCATCAGTGAACTCGTTGCCTGATTTTCAATAAAATCGTGTTTATTGAAACGATTGGTCATGAAGCAGAAAATTTTTTGTTGCTTGATTCAATCTTTTTCGTTTCCTTTTTTTTGGTTGTGACATAGAATTTACAACTTTTTTTCATTTTTCTCGATTTTTTAGGCTGCGTTCAAGCATGTAAATTTTATCTTCTTGACCAATCGTTTCAATAAACACGATTGTATTGAAAATCAGGCAAACTTAGACATTTTTGACAACTTTGTAACGACTTTTCGACAACTTTTAAAGTTTTTTCTACGCATTTTGAAAATTTTTTGCAAAAATTTTGAAAATCATAAAAAAATTTTCACGTGACGGTCTCTATTTATGTCTTCTTCTTTTTATTGTAATATTATTTTGCCTAAAGAAATGTCTCCTTGAAAAACTTGAATATTTTACCATAACCATCTTTTTGGTGATGAACAATCGTAAACAGACTAAGAGCCAAGCATTCAACAACTACCAAAACAATCATCGCGAATTCCGTTCGCTTAATAACATCGGAGGATTCCGTAGCAGCATAGTGAAATCGAGATCTAGTAATGTAAACTAATGCAGAGAAAATCCTGAGAAACAATATCGGCAGCACAGCAGCACGCAACAAGAAGTTCGGCGGCGAATGAAATGCGCGCATTCTTAGCAACGAGGGCAATTGTTGAACTTCATTATGGGTTCGCTATTCAATGAAAAGTTTTTTTGTACACAAGATCAAAGCTTACATTACATTGCACAAAGTTATACGTAATCGGGTTGAAAGGGATTTGGCATCCAACCCAATAAAAACAATGAATTTGGTAAAAGTCTACATAGTAAGACAGCCAAGCTAATAAAATAAAAGCAATAGGTATCAAGTTCAAGTATTTGGACAACTAAAAAAGAATTGTTCCGTTTAAAGGACCCTTGTGGGGAGTTGATGCCATGTAAAATAGCACAAAAATTGGAGCATTTTTGACTTTTATGGCACTACTCGAAAATCTAACTGTAAAAAGTTATGAGTGAAACAAAAAAATTTTCAAACGTTTTTGAACATTGAAACGAAGAGCTTGTGATCAATCAGATTGTTTATTGAAACGATTTAATAAATCATAAAATTCAAAATCCGTGAACAATAAACAACTAAATACAGCATGTTTTATAACTCGCCGAACGAATAAAAAACATTTACTCGTTATAAAGCGATTTGAATTGAGCCGTGTATTGACACGAAAACCCTGAATTTTTAATTTTTTAAATACACTTAATTATTGGATGTATTTAAAGAACAATGACGGCATTCTTTATAGCTCGACCAGACGGACAAAATGGCACCAAAAATATTGAGTTTGAATAATGTTTTGGATTATTGAAACGAAATCCCTGATTCATGGTTTTCGTTTCAATAACTCAAAACATTGTTCAAATTCGATAGTTTTAGTGTCATTTTATTCGTCTCGACGAGTTATAAAAAATGTTGTATTTATTTTTTTCTAAAAGTTCAAGGATTTTGAATTTTATAATGATTTATTCAATCGTTTCAATAAACAATCTGATTGATCACAAGCTCTTCGTTTCAATGTTCAAACTTATTTGAAAATTTTGTTTCTCTCATAACTTCTTACCTTTAGATTTTCAAGTAGTGCCGTAAAAGCAAAAAATGCTCCAAAATTTGTGCTCTATCACATGGCATCAACTCCCTAAAAATGGACTGGTCCTTTAACAATTAGCCTACAGGGTGTTCCAAAAAACCATATTCCAAAAAAATTTAGTCATTTTTTGGCCAAAAAATTTTTTCTTCCAAAATGACTCATTAGAGATATTTTTATGCGAGAAATCAATTACGAAAATTCTTGAAAACGCCTCCCAGACCATGAAATATCCAATTTTCGTATTTTTCAATTATTTTTGGTAGGAATTCCTACTTGCAAATACGCAAATCTTATATTTCATGGTCTAGGAGGCGTTTGCAAGGGTTTTCGATACGTGCAATCGATTTCTCGCATAGAAATACCCCTGAGCAGGGGGCGAAAAAATGAGTGATAGCATCCAAAATTCACCACTAGTGAGTGATCCACCCTGGGTGATGGGTGGGTTATGCGTGATGGCACCTTTTCGCCCCCTGCCTCTGGGTCATTTTGAAAAATTTTCGCCAAAAAAACGCAAAAGTACGATTTTTTCGGCTCGCTCTGTACAACTATTCATCATCTATAATGAAATTATACCGTACTCCAACGAAATCTCAAGATATTTGTAGTAATGCCTTCAATAGGTACATCTTCAACTGTATGATTTAACTCTTGGCCTTAAATTTTTGAAAATAGATAATCCGTAGACATAACTGACCTTGATAAATCTGGTCTATATGATACAGTGGTGAATTTCGACTAGTGTAGCGAGAAGCCCCCATTCTACTGATTTAATCCATAATGAGCCAAAATATCAATTTGTTGTAGATTTCAAGTCCAAATTGAAAAGTCTTTTTTTCTTAAATCCGATTTCAATAATTCCTTTTATAAATGAAGAGCAGGACTAGATCTATGAAAGTTGGTATTGGTGTTTTCTGAAACCTTCCTACGATTTTTTACATAGATTTTATTTTAGTCCCAAAATTAATCATTTTTGAAACTAAAGACTACGCAAAAAATCGTAGGAAAGGTTTCAGAAAAAAATAGATACCAACTTTTGTAGATCCAATCATGCTCTTTCATTTACAAAAGGTATTATTGAAATGGGATTTGAGAAAAAATTTATAAGGTGGAGTCAAAATTTGTTCAATAAAATAATGACGGAAACACACATGAAATGTACGTCTTGTGAATGCGATCGTAAAATGGTCATTCAGATACTGGATGATCCAGCAAAAAAACTTGTTTGTCTCGAACGAAAGTGTGCAACGCATAATGAAGAGATAGAGGATAATAAACAAGTTGAAAAGGGAAACGAGATTTGTAAAGAGACGTCAATCGGGGTTTTGACCTTCTGATTCCAGTTTAGCTGATGATTTATAAAGTCCATTTATAAAATATACTATGCAATCTTGTCAACGTGAACGATGATACATTGGACTCATTTCACTTTGCGAAAATTAGAGAGCTGTTTTTTACAGTGGCGTAGCCAGCCTCCAAGATTGGAACCTTTTCAAACGAATCTTTTTATCTTGATGCTTTTTCGAAAAATTTGGGAAAAAAGGGGGATCAAGGCAATTTTTTCGAATTTTTAAAAAACTTTCAAAAATCATTATATTCCCATGTTTTTTCGCGACAAGAGGATCGAAATTTTTTTTGTTGAAAAATGAAAAAAATTGGACAATTTTGGTGAAAAACTTTAGTTAAAGAAAAATAACTAGCGCCGCAAGCGAAAAATTTTTGAGAAATGCTTGTTTTTAAGCTGAAAATGCTCAGAAAATTAAAATTTTGTAGAAAAATGGAAAATATTGAACTTTTTGGTCAAAACAATAGCAAATTTTGTTTGGGCAAAAACATAAGAGGAAACCATTAAGAAAAATTTTTAAATTTTCCAGGAATGAGGGAAATCGGGTTCCCCCTAGTTGTCACACAAAATTTATTTTCAAACATAACAAAACTGTAAGACATAACAAAAATGCAAGATAAAATATTCAAATAAGCAATTTTACAAGGCAGCGATCATATTTTGAAGCTCTTCCAACGAGATTTCATTCTTCATTGCAGATTCACGAATACAGTTCAATTTTGCGCTGTACTCTTTAGAAGTCGGAGTCGATTTTTGGCCAAGCATACGACTAGCCGCACAGGCATTCCTAACCACCTATAACAACCAAACATTAATTAAATAGAAATAAAGATAGAGCACCATACGAAGGTACCCGGGTAAAAGGCTTCGGTCGGAATGAGTAAAAAATATGACAATATGGATAAAAATTTTGAATTTTTGTTAAAAAAATTGCAAAATTGTATGAGAAAAAATCCATTTATCCATCATGATGAATGAATTTTAGCCCAAAAATTTTGATGATAGATGTATGAAAGATCAAATTTTAACTGTTGGATGAGTAATGAGGGAATAATTTACCCTTTTCTTTGAGGTATGTAAAGTAGCTTACTTCTTTTCGTATTCCACTACGAATCGCACAACTAAAGCCATAGGACTTTTTGGCAATACCCTCCTTCAGTGTATATAAAAACGTGACATTCTCTAAAGTTGGATCTTCAATATCTTCATTCTCGACAACGCAGGCCTAATAACCAACAACTATTTAAATGAACAAAAATCAAAAATGCTTACCATATGAGCCATGAGAATATTTGAGTTATATAACAAATGAGGCATGTTACAAATGGCATGATAATGAGTTGAAAAGAACGTACGGCAACGCACGCGATCCGCAATGTCGGCAAGTACCGCTGCTGCAATCGCCTATAATAAACATATATCTATAATAAACACCTGGCCATGGTTTGAACTCCCCCTTTAATTAAATGAAAAAATCCAAAAAATAGCTTACAGTGCCATCATGAGTTGATGTGCCACGACCCAGTTCATCGATTACTACAAGAGCATCCTGAGTAGCTTCTTGGAGAATGGTGTTAGTTTCATTAAGTTCTAAAAGCAAAAATTAAAAAAAATTATACATAGATGGGTTAAAAGTTCGTGATCACTTTTTTAGATGTTGATATTTGACTATAGAAGTCGATTTTTAACGAAAATTTTGATATTTCAAGGGTTTTTTTATGAGCCGAACAAGAAACCGCCTTTTTCTCCTAGACCTCGATAATATGGTCAAAAATGGTTTACAAAAATAGACCTTTTTTAGGATTTTACCCTTATAGCAGTACCTTTCCGTGGTCAAAATCAAAAAATTCCTTCGGATTCGTGCTCCCCGTGTAGAAAAACCCCTGTAATCAAATTTCCGTCGATTTGGAGAACTTTTGACCACGAAAAAGTACCCCTACAAGGATAAAATCCCAAAAAGGTCTGTTTTTGTAAGCAAAATTTAAGTTGGATTTCCTCGAATTTTCTTATCGAGGAACTTATATGCTGAGACACCCTGTATAATAAATTTTTTATAGACTTTTGACTGCCACTAGAAACTTACCAACAAAGAATGTGGATTGTCCAGCCATTAACCGGTCATTGGCACCAATACGCGAGAAAATTCGATCAACCGGTGTAAACTTCATAAACTTGGCGGGTACCATTGAACCCTAAAGAATCAAAAATAATCGAAAATTTTTTCCAAATCTTACAATCTGTGCTAGTATAACTAAAGCGGCAACTTGGCGCATCAGTGTTGATTTTCCACCCATATTTGGCCCTGTTAACAGCATTGTAAGCGGTGTATCACCGCCCAACATTGTATCATTCGGAATATAAGTGCTATTCGTTCCTTCAGCCGAACTAACTGCGGACACTAAAGATGGGTGATAGCCTGATTTAATATCAAGGAATGGCTGTAAAATGTAAAATAACTGGATTGTCTTCAATTAAAACTCTCTACTTGATTGCTGTCAAAGATGATCTCTGGTCGGCACATTTCCAAGCCGGATTTTTCTGCGTATCGTGCCAAAGAAAGGATACAATCGAAGACGGCAATACGAGATACCACAGCACTCCACTTGGCATTTCTAAAAAACGTGCCGAGATATAAAGGATCGGTTCCCTTACAATCCAAAACATTTTTTTGTTTTAAAAATTATTTTTACAAAAATTTTAAAATTCAACTTAAAATGCAAGTATAGCATTTTCTCAGCTCAATGAGATGAATAAAATGATACCAAAATTATCCATTTTTGAGACAGAGTTGGATTATTAAAACGCATCTTCTTCAAATTATTGATGATCAAAGTTACGAAAAAATTTTTGACAACTACTTCAAATATGCGAATTTTGTTCAAGGTATAATTTGTTTATGGTGACAAACGTAACAAATTTGTGACCAACCAAAATTTGCATATTTGGTCCCGATGACAAAATTGCCTAATTTTTGTAACTTCGAGCATAAAACTTCAAATTAAGTTATATAAAATCGAATACAGGGTATATAAAAAACCAGAATTTGAGCGATTTTTTCATGTTTTTTCAACCAAGAGAAAGTCGCCCAAATTCCGGTTTTTTATACACCCTTTAAATGCCTACCTATTTGCAAAATCGGCAAAGATTCTTCGCGTCATATCATCGCTGATTGCATCACGTCGAGCTTCT
>JAQGBS010000313.1:0-23521 GCA_034698545.1 Acrobeloides obliquus | reverse complement strand
ACCGTATATAAAAATTATTTAACAGTGGCGAGATATTTGACTTTGAAGTTGATAGTCAAAAATGAGGCAAAAACAAAGTGATGCACGCGGGAATCGAACCCTCGACCTTCTGGCTGCTAGTCAAACGCGCTAACCACTACACCGTCACCACATGGTGTAGTGATAAGGTGAAGAACATCGACCACATGGTGTAGTGGTTAGCGCATTAGATTACAACAAGTGTCATCTCGGTCGCTAAAGTAAGCGAAGCAACCGCGACTGTTTTCAAGTACAGTGCTCTAGCTTTACTCTACATATAAAATTTGCATTTTTACCTGCAGAATAAATCATATAAAGTGGGAATAAGCAAATCGGCTTCCACAAAGACAAAATAAACTCTAGGCTATAACTAAACGTGACATAATAAACCAGTTGCCATTTATAAAACCTCTCTAATTGACTAGATTTTGTCAAGATGACATAAATAACAAAAGGATACAAAATTAACCCCATTATACCATCAATATCTAATACAATGCTGTAAATATTTGTGATGATGGGGTTATAGACATGATGCAGTTTCAGCTCGGTCATTCTTTTAGATGCACACTAGAGTTCGAAAAAAGTTTCAAAACACAGTTTTGTACAAAACTTTTGCAAATCTTTTGCTTTGTCCGAACTCTAATACAAACAAATTTTTTGTTTTTATAACTACACGGTCGATTCTATATAGCAAAAATATAAAGACTAAATATTATTTTCTTCATACGAATTGTTATTAACATTAGAAAAAATATTATTTTGGCGTTAAAATAATTACAGAAAAGTATGACCACCATTTTTCGTAAATTTGATATTTAATTTAGGATAATGAAGTAAACAATTAAGCGCAAGTGTTAACAAATAAAGCTTGTATAAATATCTTCGTCAAAACAAGGTAAGTAAAAGCGAAAATAAACAATTTTACATTAAAAGTGATTTTTCAATTTTTTGACAAAAATTAGAAAAGCAGGAAGGGACACTCTCAGAAATTACGATGTTAAACATGCCTTATCTTATAATTATACAGGGCGTTCAGTGCAAAACCGAGGATTTAAAACTTTAATATCTCGGCAAAGGCTAAGAGTTTTTCCATGGGGTCTTTTTTATTTATTAGAGCATTGTATGAAGTTTTTTATCCCGTAAAGAAAAATTTTCAAAAATTTTATATATCAATTTTTATGCGTCTGAATATCACAATGAGGTATTTCAGAAGTGAATTTTTTTTAAATTCCTTCGGATTCGTGTAAAATTCTGAACTGAGTCACCAATGTAAAATTCGGAGGTTTTGGAACTCCCCTGGGTCTTATCTGCAAGGCACTGACCTTTTATTTCACCCAAAAGCGCAACAGATTTTCTCCAGGTCCATGCAATCGGTCTCGAACTTTTAGTGCGCGCAATGGATTCTCCGCATAAAATTACCCAAGAAACGGTGTTTGTTCCATCAAATTTCAATATAAAATCGATTTTCGCTGATTACACCGAAATGTCTATGATTCAGATCAAGGAAAATTTTTTACTCCTCGAGAGTCCCCTGATATTAGGCGGCTTTTCGGCTTGTTGGTCGTGTGACATCATGTGTCGATATCAATTGGAGCTGTTTCCTTGTTATCAAGGTGCTACCAACGTTTAAGTCTAAGTTGATATCCACATTTTTTGTACATTTTGTAGATTTTTTCAATTGTGCATTTTATCGAACCGATAAAAAGCTAAATGATGAACGACATTTATAACATACTAAAACATGTAAATGAGATATCATGAGTTTTCGATATAAAGTATCGAATGAGCATGATTTCCATGACTTTTCATCATTATTCGGTGAATTGGGTACTTATTGGCTCTAGATTATTTGATCGATTCCTCGCATAAAAATACAGATATGCAAAAATTTTCAGAGACAAAACACAACTCGCCAGATGTTTTTTTTATCGAAAATTCGAACTTTTTCCAAATGAATTTTAGCAAGCGACTTTTTGCACAAACACAAAAATGACGCATATAATTGCACAAAAACATCTGGCGACTTGTATTTTTAACGTTAAAAACACAACTCGCCAGACTTGTGTTTTTAACGTTAAAATGTTCTTTGCCCAATTGAACTTGAACATTTACCATAACTTAAAAGTCGTATCAAAAAGCGGTTGAAAATTATCCTGATTATATATTAAAAAATAGTGAAACGAATATTGATTTTCAATTTTAACAATTGAAAAAAAAGTTTCAGTTAAATCTTCACTTCACCGATATTTGTAAACGTTAGGATGTTGTTTACCCCCATAGATGAACAAGGGGGTACTGTATCCCCCTACCCCCCCCCCTATTTCGTCTTTTTGCCGAAAATTTTTAAGCGACCACGTCGTATTTGGGGCGCCAGTACCTCCCTTCTTGTACAGCTATGCTTACCCCCTCCCCGTGAGATTTCGTTAGGTTTTTGAGATGCTATAACATCGCATGTGCATGAATTTTGATTACATGCGTAGGTGGTTAACGTTTTGATATATATAACTAAGGAAAATTTAAAATTCATCTTGATTTGAGATGTTTGCTCATTTTTTGGAAAATCATACTCTCTCACAAGTTTGAATACGTCAAAGATCAAATTATAGCACTTATTTCATGCACCTGTTTGCTGATGAAGAAAAATTTTTCGCTTAACATTGCTAATAGAAATTAAAACGTCAAAACTTTATGTTTCGTGTAATCAATTCCGTAAAATTAGTTTCCTGAAATATCTATAAAATTTCAATAAAGAAATGATAGATTTGGAGCATACTTTTTTAATCGACATTTTTTACTCAATAGAGCTGTTGTTGGTCGTTCTATCGATATTAGTGTATTTTAGTACAGGCTATATAGCGATCGAATCTAAGCTGCTTCACAAGAACTTTATGAGATTGTATAAGTGTATGTGTATAGAATTTTTTATATTCTCTTTTATCAGGCTTGTGCTTCTAGTAGCAGAGTTGGCTCAAATTAGTAGTATAAGTA
This sequence comes from Acrobeloides obliquus, assembly GCA_034698545.1. NCBI lineage: Eukaryota > Metazoa > Nematoda > Chromadorea > Rhabditida > Cephalobidae > Acrobeloides > Acrobeloides obliquus. The sequence continues at coordinate 20,512 of JAQGBS010000313.1, read as the reverse complement.
GGATTTTCAAGTAGAAATCTCCCTCTCTCTCTATTTTGACAACTTGACCCCATGTTGCTAACAATTAACACGATCCAGAATGCCCACCCCTCCGCAATTTGGCGACCTTTTTTTAGAAGGCCATGACCTACCCCCCCCCCCGGAAGAACTTTTCCGGGGAGAAGGTACCAGGATTGTGCAACTGTGTAGCATAAATACTATAAAATACACCCCCCCCCCTCCTCCAGGGAGTTGAAAAATCACCCCAGATATGCACGAAACCGTTAAAATGCACAATAAATCTAAAACTTGAGCAATAGCGTTTTCTGATGTTGATTGTTAGAAAATTTTTGGTGAAAAATTTATTGACTTTTTTGAAAAACTGGGGGTTGAAAAATTAACGCCCCATGGCATATTTTACAGTATTTACGGAATTTTCTACAGGTCTTGACATTATTTTCTTGGAACAAGGCCAAAAAGCCTTATTAAACGCCGGTTTTCTTGGTTGGCTACAAGCAATTCGGTTTGCTGTTTTCATCTATGCCTGCGGCTGTATGGCTTTCATGTGCATCGAACGAATTGTCGCTACAATTAATCTAAAAACCTATGAAACTTGGACGAATAATGGAATCTCCATTATTTTCATCATTTCCCATCTCATAACAGGGAGCATTGTTAACTTCATATTTTTCTCTGGTATGTTCGACATAGAATCAAAAAATAATAATTTAAGATGTGATTCCTGCTAAGTTTATAGCTGTGGCATCTCTACTAATAATATGCCTTACTTTACCGGTATGTTTAATAATAATAAAGTTGGATTTGTTTAATATTTCAATGTCATTTTCATTTTAGTCCCTAATTCTATTGAAACGTTACAATACAATTGTATATAAAAGATCAAAGAGAATAGGATCGAATTACACGCTGAGCCAAAAATTTCAAATTAGTGAAAATATCCGTACAATTCGCATTTTATGGCGGACGTTTATGTTGACAATAGCATGTGGCTTTATAATAATTGGTGTAAGTTTTTTTGAAATTTTATTTGATAACTGAACACACTAATGATGTCCAGTGGAAATAGAAATCACAATTGTGTAGGAGTGGCATATCTAATTTACGGTAGGATCAATTTCGCAAAAAAACCTCATTTTTATGAGCAACTTTTTAGGGATCAAAAATTTTTTTGCGGCATTTGTCCTAACGGACAGTGGATCCTCTCTCCAAGATACATCTGAGACCTTTATAAAAAAGTAGATTTTAGAGTCCTGCTATAATATTATTTTGCGACGACATGCTTATAAAAAGAACAGCTTTTATAATAATGAACTATGCAATAGCAATTTATATAAGCATCTCACAATTCGTTTTTGTTGTTTCACTACCTAATTGGAAACTATCTGTGCAAAAGTGAGTAAAAACATTCATTTTTAGGATCAGTTTCTGGTTGTGACCGCACGGTCTGGTAATAGCCGTACGACGGGCTGTGGACCCAGTAGCGTCTGAAAAATCATAAAAAGTCCCCCTTATGTTTTGCCTAAATAATGGGCAATTTTCAGTTTAAAAGCACTCAATCCCGAAAAAATTTTCACCTGCGGCGCAAATTATCTCATAAAAAAGGTGTTTTTCACAATTATGTGAAGAAAAATCGAAAAAAATTTACATGTTGGCCCCTTCCGAAATTTTCGAAAAACTTGACAAATTTTACACATTGACTCCTCCCGAAATTCGAGCCTAGTTACGCCACTACGTGGGTCTGGCCGTGAGTTGTAGGGCCTGGCCGTGGGCTGTATGGCGGGCAAAAACCAGAAACTGATATTTTTTAGAAATTTCTTATTATTTTTAGAAAACTAATTTCGCTTAAAAAATTTATCTATCCATCAAGAATTTCGAGTGATTTTGAAATAAAAATGGACAGAAAACAATTTCGAGGTTTAGAAACTCTTGATGGACATAAAATGGTTATCTCTGTAGAAAAAGAAGTAGATGTGTATTTTCGTCAATTGAACAAAGAGTGGAATTGAAAAAGAATTCCACTCTTTGTTCGTATTGAAAAGAACATATGTAGAATAGAAGAAGCTAATTATGTGTAGGTAGTTAACTTTTTGGTATATCTAATTAAGGAAAATTTAAAATTCATCTTGATTTGAGATATTTTTCATTTCTTGGAAAATTATATACTCCCACAGGTTTGAATGCGTTAAAGATCATATTATAGCGCTTGTTTCATGCACCTGTTTGCTGACGAAGAAAATTTTTCGCGTAACATTGGTAACAGAAATTAAAACGTCAAAAACTTATGCTCCAGTATAATAAATTCTATAAAATTAGTTCTTTAAATATCTATAAAATATCAATAAAGAAATGCTTGACTTTGAGCATACTTGTTTAATCGACATTTTTAACTCAATTGAGCTGTTGCTAGTTGTTCTATCGATGTTAGTATGTTTTAGTACATGTTATATAGCGGTCGAATCTCAACTGCTTCACAAGAATTTTATGAGATTGTATATTTGTATATGTATAGAATATTTTATATTCTCTTTGATAAGACTTGTGCTTCTAGTAGCAGATTTGGCTCATATTAGTAGTTCAAGTAGGACTTTCAAGTAGAAATCTTTCTCTATTTTGATAATTTCACTCCCTGTTGTTAACAATTAATACGGTCCAACAAAAGGCAAAATCCTTAGGACTTGACTTTTGTCTCAGAGGGGGTCTTATTTTAGTAGAATATGGTGATTCAACATTCTGTGGTGAGAAAGTCTGTCCTCAAAAGTCCATCCGCAAGTGTCACACCGCCCAAAATTTGCATAATTTTATTCAAAATTTGCTTATTTGAGCCAAAATTTGCATTATTTATTCAAAATAAAGCAAATATATGCTTATTTTTTCCCGCACTTTTAATATATTTTTACAGGCCCTGACAATGTTTTCTTGGAACAAGGCCAAAAAGCCTTATTAAACGCCGGTTTTCTTGGTGCGCTACAAACAATTCGGGTTGGCCTTATCATTACTGCTTTCAGTTGTATGGCGTTCCAAGGTATTGAACGAATCGTGGCTACAATTAATCTAAAAACCTATGAAACGTGGACGAATAATGGAATCTCCATTATTTTCATTATTTCCCATCTCATTCTAGGAAGCATCGTTAGTTTCATATTTTTCTCTGGTATGTTCGACATAGAATAAAAAAATAAAAATTTAAGATGTGTTTCCTGTTAAGTATATGGTTGTGGCAATTGTACTAATGATATGCGTTTCTTTACCGGTATGTTTAGTATTAAAAAAGTTGGATTTGTGGCGGTGGGATACTTGCGGACGGACATTTGTGGACGGGACATTTGCGGACTACATTTGCGGACGGACTTTTGCGGACGAAAAGTTTGAAAAATTCAATTTTTAAAAAAAATTGAATTTTTCAAACGTTTCGTCCGCAAAAGTCCGTCCGCAAATGTAGTCCGCAAATGTCCGTCCGCAATTATCCGTCCGCAAATGTCCGTCCGCAAACATCCGTCCGCAAATGCCCGTCTGCAAATGTCCGTCCGCAAATGTCCGTCCGCAATTATCCGTCCGCAAATGTCCGTCCGCAAATGCCCCGTCCGCAAAAGTCTGTCCGTAATTGTCCGTCCGCAATTGTCCCGTCCGCAAATATCCGTCCATAAATGTCCGTTCGCAAATGTCCGTCCGCAATTATCCATTCACAAATGTCCCTTCCGCAAATATCCGTCCGCAAATGTCCTTCCGCAAGTATCCCACCACCGAATTTGTTAAATATTTCAATGCCATTTCCATTTAGTTCATAATTTTGTTGAAACGTTACAATACAATTGTATATAAAAGATCAAAGAGAATAGGGTCGAATTACACATTGAGCCAAAAATTTCAAATTAGTGAAAATATCCGTACAATTCGCATTTTATGGCGTTCGGTTTTATTGACAATACCATCTGGATTTATAATAGTTGGTGTAAGTTTTTTTAGAATTTTATTTGATAACTGAACACACCAATGATGTCCAGTGGAAACAAAAATCACACATGTGTAGGAGTGGCGTATCTAATTTACGCTAGGGTCAATTTCGCAAAAAAAACCTCATTTTTATGAGCAACTTTTTAAGGATCAAAAATTTTTTTGCGGCACTTGCTCTAATGGGCAGTGGATTCCCTCTCCAAGAAACCTTTATAAAAAAACGCCTTTTATAAGAAATTAGCTTTTAGAGTCTTGCTATAATATTATTTTACGACGACATGTTTATAAAAAGAACAGCTTATATAATAATGAACTATGCGATAGCAATATATATAGGCATCTCACAATTCATGCTCCTTGTTTCACTGCCTAATTGGAAACTATCTATGCAAAGGTGAGTAACAGCATTTCATTTTTAAGATCAGTTTCTGGTTTTTGCCGCACGACCAGGCCGTGGGCCCAGTGACGTATCTAGGAGGGGGGGGGGCAGGGCCCCTAAAATTAACAAAAGTCTGAAAAATCATAAGGGTCTTTATGTTTTCAAAATTATTTTTAGAACGATTTTTCCTTCGATTTTTCCTTCAATTTTTTAGCCATAATGGACAATTTTCAGCTGAAAAGCACTCAATCCCGAAAAATTTTCACCTGCGGCGCAAATTATTCACTAAAAAAGGTGGTTTTTCAAAATTTTGTGAAGAAAAATCGAAAAAAAGTTACATGTTGGCCTCTTCCGAAATTTTTGAAAACATTGACAAATTTTACACATTGGTCCCTTCCGAAATTCGAGTCTAGTTACGCCGCTACGTGGGCCGTATAGCGGGCAAAAAACCAGAAACTGGCACTTAGGCTTATTATTTTTAGAAAACTAATTTCGCTTAAAAAATTTATCTATCCATCAAGAATTTCGAGTGAATTAGAAGTAAAAATGGTGAGAGAACGATTTCTTAGTTTAGAAACTCTTGATGGACATAGAATGATTATCCCTGTAGAAAAGGAAGTAGATGTGTATTTCCGTCAATTGAACAAAGAGTGGAACTAGCCATATTGAAAAGAAAATAAAATAGAAGAAGCTGATTATGTGTAGGCGGCAGTGATCTTTCGAATACGGTTTTTCGAATACGAATATGAATATTGTATTCGTTCTCAATTTTTTTCGAATACAGTCCTCCCGAGGGGTCGGATACTCGAGGGGTGATTGTATTCGAAAAAAACTGGGAACGAATACTGTATTCGTATTCGAAAAAAATTCGGAACGAATATAGTATTCATATTTGTATTCGGAAAAGTTGACATGAATACTGTATTTGTATTCGATCAGTATTCGATAGATCGGTTAGTATTCGTATTCGAAACATCACTGTTAGGTTGTTAACTTTTTGACATATCTAATTAAGGAAAATTTAAAATTCATCATGATTTGAGATATTTTTCATTTCTTGGAAAATTATAAACTCCCACAGGTTTGAATGCATTAAACATCTTATTATAGCGCTTGTTTCATGCACCTGTTTGCTGATGAAGAAAATTTTTCGCGTAACATTGGTAACAGAAATTAAACGTCAAAAACTTATGTTTCGTATGATAAATTCTGTAAAAATAGTTTCTTGAAATATCTATAAAATTTCAATAAAGAAATGATAGATTTTGAGCATACTTGTTTAATCGACATTTTTAACTCAATTGAGCTGTTGTTAGTTGTTCTATCGATATTGGTGTGTTTTAGTACAGGCTATATAGCGATCGAATCTCAGCTGCTTCACAAGAACTTTATGAGATTGTATAAGTGTATATGTATAGAATATTTTATATTCTCTTTTATAAGACTTGTACTTCTAGTAGTAGAGTTGGCTCAAATTAGTAGTTCAAGTAGGATTTACAAGTAGAAATCTCTCTCTCTCTCTATTTTGACAATTTTACTCCCTGTTGCTAACAATTAATACGGTTCAACAAGAGAAAAATCCTTAGGACTTGGCTTTTGGCTCAGAAGGGGCCTTATTTTATTAGAATATGGTGATTCAAAATTCGGTGATGAGACGCTTGGGATGGGCTTTTGCGGACAGAACATTTGCGGATGGATTTTTTACGGATGGAACATTTGCAGATGTGATATTTGCAGATGTGAAATTTTCGGATTTATTTTACGTTTTTTAAAAAAAGCCTCCAGTTCACTTTAAAAAACTTGAAATAAATTCGCAAATGTTACATCCGCAAAAGTCCGTCCGTAAATGAGCGTCCACAAATGTCACATCGGCAAAAGTCTGTCCGCAAATGTCACGTTCTTAAAAGTCCGTCCGCAAGTGTCACACAGCCCAAAATTCGCATAATTTTATTCAAAATAAGGCGGATATATGCTTATTTTTTCCTGCACTTTTAACTATATTTTCTACAGGTCCTGACAATGTTTTCTTGGAACAAGGCCAAAAAGCCTTATTAAACGCCGGTTTTCTTGATTCGCTACAAGCAATTCGGTTTGGCCTTATCATTACTGCTTTCAGTTGCATGGCGTTCCAAGGTATCGAACGAACCGTAGCTACAATTAATCTAAAAACTTATGAAACTTGGACGAATAATGGAATCTCCATTATTTTCATTATTTCCCATTTCATACTAGGGAGCATCGTTAGCTTCATATTTTTCTCTGGTATGTTCGACATAGAATAAAAAAATAAAAATTTAAGATGTGATTCCTGTTAAGTATATGGCTGTGGCAACTGTACTAATAATATGCCTTACTTTACCGGTATGTTTAGTAATAAAAAAGTTGGATTTGTTCTATATTCCAATGCCATTTCCATTTTAGTTCATAATTTTGTTGAAACGTTACAATACAATTGTATATAAAAGATCAAAGAGAATAGGATCGAATTACACGCTGAGCCAAAAATTTCAAATTAGTGAAAATATCCGTACAATTCGCATTTTATGGCATAATATTTTATTGACAATACCATTTGGATTTATAATAGTTGGTGTAAGTTTTTTTAGAATTTTATTTGATAACTGAACACACCAATGATGTCTAGTGGAAACAGAAATCACCATTGTGTAGGAGTGGCGTATCTAATTTGTCGGTAGAGTCAACTTCGCAAAAAACCTCATTTTTATGAGCAAAATTTTAGGAATCAAAAATTTTTTCGTGGCACTTGCCCTAATGGGCAGTGGATTCCCTCTCCAAGATACATCTGAGACCTTTATAAGAAATTAGCTTTTAGAGTCTTGCTATAATATTATTTTACGACGACATGTTTATAAAAAGAACAGCTTATATAATAATGAACTATGCAATAGCAATATATATAAGCATCTCACAATTCATGCTTCTTGTTTCACTACCTAATTGGAAACACTCTGTGCAAAGGTGATTAGCAACATTTCATGTTTAGGACCAGTTTCTGGTTTTGGCCGCACGCCCTGCCCCCTCCTAGATACGTCACAAGTGACGTATCTAGGAGGGGGCAGGGCCCCTAAAATTAACAAAAGTCTGAAAAAATCATAAGAGTCTCTTATGTTTTTTAAAATTATTTTTAGAACGATTTTTCCTTCGTTTTTTACAAATTTTTAGCCATAATGGGCAAGTTTTAGCTTTAAAGCAATCAATCTCAAAAAAATTTTCACCCGCGGCGCAAATTATACACTAAAAAAAGTAATTTTTCACAATTTTATGAAGAAAAATCGAAAAAAATTTACATGTTGGCCCCTTCCGAAATTTTCGAAAAAAATTGAAAAATTTTACACATTGACGCCTCCCGAAATTCGAGCCTAGTTACGCCACTGCGTGGGCCTGGTCGTGAGCTGTAGGGCCAAGTTGTAAACTGTAGGGCCTGGTCGTGAGCTGTAGGGCCTGGCCGTACGACCACGGCGGGCAAAAATCAGAAACTGGCCCTTAGGCTGATTATTTTTAGAAAACTAATTTCGCTTAAAAAATTTATCTATCCATCAAGAATTTCGAGTGAATTGGAAGTAAAAATGGACAGAGAACATTTTCGTAGTTTAAAAACTCTTGATGGACATAAAATGATTATCCCTGTAGAAAAAGAAGTAGATGTGTATTTTCGTCAATTGAACAAAGAGTGGAACTAGCCATATTGAAAAGAAAATATGTAGAATAGAAGATGCAGAGCAAAAAGGCTAAAAAAACAACGATTCAGAGGTTGTCGTAAAAACAACAAATGCTCCATTTGTCATGATCTTTCCGAATATATCATTTTTTCATATGATTGTAACTTACTGAACTGATCCTTTAAACCGTTTTTAGTACGTAGGGCTCGATTAGTTAAAAGACTCTGAAAGGTCCATATTAATTACAAAATAACTTAAGCCAATAATTTTTTGACGTATTTGGCCATGATCTTTAACAGGTTTAGAAAAAGTGGGAGGGACATTTGGGAACTTTCATTCTAAGGAGAAAAGAGGGGTTGATTTGACGTAGTTAAGAGACCCCCAAAGGTCCAAATTAATTAAGAAATAACTTTTAGCGATAATTTTTTCATTTCTTACTCATTTGACCATGATCTTTCTATTTAAATAGGTTTAGTCAAAGGTGGGAATGACATTTAGGAAATCTCCCTTGCAAAAAGTATTTAAAATGTTCTTGATGTTTGTACATTTTATTGGAAAATTATATTCTCACACGATTCTGAATGAGCCAAACTCCAGATTACAATATTCTATTTTTGTCATGCACCTGTTTTACTGGTTCATGAAAATTTTCGCCTAGAATTGTTTTTACTATATTTAAATTTTTGCTCGCGTATAACTTTGTGTAAAATTAGTAAAATTCTTAAGATGCCTATAAAATTCCAATAAAGAAATGATCGATTTTGTGTATGCTTTTTTATTCGACATTTTAAACTCAATAGAGCTGTTGTTGGTTGTTCTTTCGATATTAGTGTGCTTTGGTGCAGGCTATATAGTCACCGAGTCTCAGCTTCACCAAAACTTTATGAGATTGTATAAATGCATGTGTATAGAATATTTTACATTCTCTTTTATACGACTTATGATTCTTGTAGCAGATTTGGCTAAAATTAGTGGTTCGAGTAGGATTTTCAAAATGAAATTTTATTATTTTAACCTTCTTTTCTTCCTATTTCATATCGATAAAACTGGTCTTTCTACTCCTCTTTTTCTCTGCCCATTTTTAGTACTACAGTCAAACTTCGGTAAGACGCCTATTGTATGGGGGGCTTATCGAAGTTTTAACTTTGTATGAATTTCGAACTGAAAAGTCACGATAAGTCAAGCGCTTCGCTTTTTATTAGGGGTGCGGGGTTTCATCAAACCCCGCAGGTTTTGATAATAAAAACCTGCGGGGTTGGATGAAACCCCACAACTTTTTATTGCGAGGTAACGAGATCTCAGCTGCGGGATTGCAAAAACCCCGCAAAACACTCACCCTACTTTTTATGGCATTATAACTTTCGCCACGTAACTTTCGCCACATAACTTTCGCCACTATAACTTTCTCCACGTAACTTTCGCCACTATAACTTTCTCCACATAACTTTCGCCACTTTCATGCCAATAAACATATTAATTTCGACTAATTGAGTTGTTTGATTTGCAATAAATATGTATACGAACGTGGCGAAAGTTACGTGACGAAAGTTATGTGGCCAACATGAAACGTGGCGAAAGTTATAGTGCCCTTTTTATCGACGTTGCAAATTTCGAAAAGTCAAATAATGAGTCATTGGGGGTCTTATCGAGATTTGATTATAGTATTACAAATATTTTTGCTATAGGCCCCGACAACGTTTTCGTGGAACACGGACAAAAAGCCTTATTAAGCACCGGCTTTTTTGGCCGATTACAAGCGATTCGATTTGCTGTTATCATCACTGCCTGCAGCTGTATGGCTTTCGAGTGCCTCGAACGAATTGTCGCTACAATTAATCTAAAAACTTATGAAACTTGGACGAATAATGGAATCTCCATTATTTTCATCATTTCCCATCTAATACTAGGGGGCATCGTTAGCTTCATATTTTTCTCTGGTATGTTCGACATAGAATAAAAAGTAAAAATTTAAGATGTACTTCCTGCTAAAATTATGGTTGCAACATGTGTGCCTCTGCTATGCCTTTCTTTACCGGTATGTTGAGTCAAAAAAAAGTTGGAGTTGTTAAATATTTCAATGCCGTTCCCATTTTAGTTCCTAATTTTATTGAAACGTTACAATACAATTGTATATAAAAGATCAAAGAGAATAGGATCGAATTACACGCTGAGCCAAAAATTTCAAATTTGTGAAAATATTCGTACAATTCGCATTTTATGGCGGACGATTATGTTAACAATAGTATGTGGCTTTATAATAATCGGTGTAAGTTTTTTACAATTTTATTTGATAACTGATCACACCAATAATGCTATTGGAAATAGAAATCACACATGTGATAGAATGGCGTATCTAGTTGGAGGCGGGGTCGAAAAAAATTTCGTTTTGTGAACAAATTTTTAGGGCTCAAAAAATTTTCATTTGCGCTTCTCTTCGACGGGGGTTTCACCCCACAGGTACATGTTCGAGATTGACCCCCTCCCCATTTGATCGAGATCACTATAAAGCCAAAAAGCCAAACGGCTCTTTATTTAAAAAAAATTGGCCTTTATAAAATTAGTTTTTAGAGTCTTACCATAATATTATTTTACGACGAAATGTTTATAAAAAGAACAGCTCTCATAATAATGAACTATACGATAGCAATATACTTAAGCATCTCACAAATTGTATTTGTTGTTTCATTACCTAATTGGAAATTATATTTGCAAAAGTGAGTAACAACATTTCATGTTTAGGCTTAATTATTTTTAGAAAGTAATTTCGCTTAAAATCGAGATTTTAGAAAACTAATTTCGCTTAAAATCTATCCATCGAGAATTTCGAGTGATTTAGAAGTAAAAATGGGCAGAGAACGATTGCATAGTTTAAAAACTCTTGATGGCCATAAAATGGTTTACTCTGTAGAAAAAGAAGTTGATGTGTATTTTCGTCAATTGGAAAAAAGTGGAACTAGCAACAATTGAAAAGAAAATACGTAAAATAGAAGAAAATGAGACAAAAAAACTAGAAAACTATGTAGAATGCTGTTTAGATTTTACATATTGATTTTTACGGAACCGGTACTATTTCGGAATCTTATCGGTTCAGTTGGTTTTTGCATGCTGATGACGCGCAAGGCCCTGAAAGTCGAAAATATTTCGATATCTACTATTTTAGCGCCATTGTCGCCTACTGATTGTATTTTTGTTAGCTCCGCCTCAAAATCAACGTTGAGGTTGAGCTTCCGATTAAACCAGTTTCTCAATATAATTTATGTACGAATATGACAATAAAAATGGAGAGGTTTTAACTAGGTCAATATGCAAGCTTGTGAATGGTCTTGTTGATTACAACACAGCGAACAATTCGAGTCGCGAACCTGGGAACAATCCGTGAACTATTCGAGTCGTACTGTCGGAAAATTTTCGAGTATAGCCAGCTTTTACGGTACTGAATCAGGGCCATGTAGAAGAGGTTTTAACTAGGTCAATACAAAGAATGTGCACATTGAAGTACAGTAAACAAGTTACGTTGCTATAAAACGTCTACTTTCAAATTTTGCGCTCTCCCATGCAATAACATAAATAAATTTTGAAAATATAAAATTTTACCCTGATTCAGGAAAAATATATGTAACTTCAGCTTAAATATTCGTCTAAATATATGTCTTTCCCACTGAATCAGGGAAAAGGAAGGATTTTCACAATGACGTTATCTACGAGGCCAAAATTTTATACTAATTTTTTTTAAACATAACTATGTGGAGAGGAATTGCAGTAAATTGTCAATGTTGCATAGTTGTAACCCCTATCGATGAATAACCAAGAAAAGTATTAAATCTCCTTATGGCTTTTCTAGATTATGAAAACCTTTTTCAACAAATCATTGCAATTTTAAACTAAAATTATCCCAGCTTGAGCATTTAATACTCCTCTATAAAAATTTCTAACTACGCCACTGCTTGCATATTTAGTCTTTGTAGCACCGACTTTAATAAATCCTTTTATTGACAAAATCACCTGCTTATTAACGCAGAAACCGAAGCAATTAATATCGATATTCGTAATACCTAGCAAATATCAGACATTTTCATTTTCTTGCAAACATTTCTATCGATTACTTTTAAACATCTAATGTAGTTTTTTGAGTTAAGTCATAGAAAAATGTTGGATGACGAGCATCCTATTTTATTCGATGCTTTAAATGGAATAGAATTGCTCCTTGTTTCTTTTTCAATAACAGTCTTTTTTGTCACTAGCTATGTAATTCTCGAATCTCAGTTACTGCATAAAAACTTTATGAGGCTGTACAAATGCTTATGTGTTGAATTTTGTGCATTCTCTATTTCAAGGTTCATGCTTATAGTTGTGGATTTAGCTAACACTAGTGGCCCAAGTAATAAAACATTTGATCCAAGTTTTTTCCTGATTACTACATTTTTAGGTGGTGACAACGTTTTTTTAGGACGTGGACAAAAAGCTTTATTACAAGCAGGTTTCTCTAGCTTGTTACAAGCAATTCGATTTGTTTTTCTATTTATTTGCGGATGCTGTATGGGATTCGGGCTATTTGAGCGAATCATAGCCACTATTAATTTAAAAACATATGAAACTTGGACTAATAATTGGGTGTCCATTTTTTTCATAAGCTCTCATCTCATTGGAGGGATTTGTTTTAGTATTGTATTTTTTTCGGGTATGTAAATACATGAGTTACATAGTATAAAAATTTAGAAATAATCCCGGCTAGAGTTTTGGCAATACTAGCCATATGTGGAATATGGATTATTTTCATGGTATGATATTAAGAAAAACTAGGGTCATCCAGTAACTTTAGGCCAAGAAAACTTTTTTGTAGTAAAATCTATTTTCTTTTAGGTGCTATACTTATTACATTATTACAATATGGTAGTGTATAAAAGGTCGAAGCAGAAAGATTCGACTTACACGTTGGGTCAAAAATTTCAAATTAGTGAAAATATCCGTGCAATTCGTATTTTACGGAATACAAGCTTATTGGCGGTCGCCTGCGCCATTATATTGATTGGTGTAAGTTACAATTATTTTTTCCATTGGGTCCATGCAGAGATGTGCCCAGGGATCTACGAGAACTATACCCTCCCTCAATGGACAAACTTGATTTTCAAAACAAATGCCTGAAAAAAGATTAAAATGGGTCGAAAACGCCCAATTTTGGTGTTTAGTCCCTACTCCCTAAATCTGTTTATCGCCTCCTCCCACAAAAATTTCTCGGAAGATAAATAGATTTAGAGGGAAAGGGGGCTAGACACAAAAATTGAGCGTTTTAGACCGAGGCAACATGGGATAATCAAAATATTTTACAACTTTTCAAAAGATATCTTTTTTAGCTTTATATAATAATTGTTTTTTCTGATCATGCATTTACAAAAAAATTGGCTTTCGTTGCAATCAACTATGGTCTAGCAATTTACACAAGCATCTCGCAGATTGTGTTCGTTATGTCTGCACGCAGTTGGCGACAATCTTTAAAGATGTAAATGTTTTTTTCCCTTTTCAAAATTTTATTAAACATTTTTTAGAAAAATGGGCTGTCTTCGAAGAATCATTTGTCCATCAAAAATTTCTGGTGACCATGAGTTGAAATTGAAAAAAGAACAATTAAAACATTTAAAAACTATGGATGGACAAAACATGGTTTTTTCGTTAGAAAAAGAAGTCGATGTGTATTTTCATCAATTGAAAAGAGAATGGCGATAGAGAAAACTTAAATCGGATTTATGTTTTAATAAATTTAATTTTAAAGGGGGATAAAAATTAGAGCCCTTTCTCCTAAAAAAATTTTTTTGAAAAATGATCTTCTAGGGGTAAAAATAGGATGAAAATCGATTGCGCATATCCCCGTCGCGTGAAAATTCTTCCTTCACCTTGTTTTCGCGAAAATAGCACTATTCTCTTTGAAGTTTGAAATTATGCAAATTTTAAGCAGACATGAAATAGTGCTATTTTCGCGAAAAAAAGATGAAGGAAGCATTTTCACGCGATGGGGATGTGTGCAATCGATTTTTCACCCTATTTTTACCTCTAGAAGATCATTTTGCAAAAAAAATTTTTGGAAAAAGGACCCTAATTTTCATTCCGTTTAAGACTATCCTAGTCTATGTATGGTGCTGTCCACATTTGGACTAATTGATTACTCGCATAAATATACCCCTGGATACGAAGCTTAGTGGTTGTCCACCTCACCTAGGTGATGCCGCCCTAAGTCGGGAGAGGGTTAGGTGGGAATCTAGCCTGAAGGGAGTGGGGATTGGACAGCGTAAGTAATGTGGAAGCGTATACAATAAATCACTGCGAGATCTCAATGTAAAGTCGAAACAATTAATCAACATTTTATAAAACAGCCTCAAGAATTATAAGGATTATAGAAATCATAAATGACAACGGATAAAACAGTTCAATAAGGTGACGAACGAAGTGAGGCATCAGTGGCAGGCATGATCCTCTGCCCTGACCAACGTCGGTGGACTCAGTCTCCAAAACTCCCTTGAAATTGACTTATCCCAAGCCTTTATAGTAGCTGTATCGCAACCCAAATGCAGGTTGCGATGCGCGTGTCTCAAGCTTCTTTTTAGCTATTTTAACCTGTGGGATCTTTTCCCTTATTAAGATGTTGAGGTTCATGCCTCTTTTGCCTATTTCGAGTTTGGTTCCTTTGTTTTAATGGTTTCGAAACTTTTTGGCTGTTTTTGTGGATTTGTCTATCATTTCAAGGAAATGGACTTTGCTCATCTCAAACTTTCTATTCCAAAAATGGAATAAGACGTTTATGACTTGGTGCTTTTACATTGGGGCAAAATCCAATTCCTTCCTCGAAACTGTCTTAATCACGGACCTTTTCGAAGAAATGATAGACACCCTTTTCTTTCAAAACACAAAAATAACTCAAGAGAAAAAGCAAGAACCCCTTTATGGCTTTCTAGATTATGAAAACCTTTTTCAACAAATCATTGCACTTTTAAACTAAAATTATCCTAGCTTGAGCATTTAGTACTCCCCTATAAAAATTTCTAACTACGCCTCTGCTTGCATATTTAATCTTTGTAGCACCAACTTTAGTCAATCCTTTTATTGACAAAATCACCTGCTTATTAACGCAGAAACCGAAGCAATTAATATCGAAACCGAAGCAATTAATATTCGTAATACCTAGCGAATACCAGAAATTTTCATTTTCTTGCAAACATTTCTAGCAAATAACAGAAATTTTCATTTTCTTGCTAACATTTCTATCTATTACTTTTAAACATCTAATAGTTTTTTGAGTTAAGCCATAGAAAAAATGTTAGATGATGAGCATCCTATTTTATTCGATGCTTTAAATGGAATAGAATTGCTCCTTGTTTCTCTTTCAATAACAGTCTTTTGTGTCACTAGCTATGTAGTTCTCGAATCCCAATTATTGCATAAAAACTTTATGAGGCTGTACAAATGCTTATGTTTTGAATTTTGTACATGTTCTATTGCAAGGTTTATGCTTATAGTTGTAGATTTAGCTAAAATTAGTGGCCCAAGTAATAAACACATTTGACCCACGTTTTTTCCTGATCATCACATTTTTAGGTGGTGACAACGTTTTCTTAGAACATGGACAAAAAGGTTTATTTCAAGCAGGTTTCTCTAGCTTGTTACAAGCAATTCGATTTGGTTTTCTACTTATTTGCTGTTGCTGTAGTGGATTCCAGCTATTTGAGCGAATCATAGCCACTATTAATTTAAAAACATATGAAGCTTGGACTAATAATTGGACGTCCATTTTTTTCATATTCTTTCATCTCATTGGAGGGATCTATGTTAATGTTGTATTCTTTTCGGGTATGTAAATACATGAACTATATAGTATAAAAATTTAGAAATAATCCCGGCTAGAGTTGTGGCAATACTAGCCATATTGGGAATAGGGTTTGTTTTCATGGTATGATATTACTTTTTTATTTTTGAAATTTTGAATTGTTATTGATGTCATTTTGTTCGTTTCTAGCTAAGTTAAATGAGACAAACAAAATGACACCAAAATTATCCAATTTGAAAATTGTTTTGGGTTATTAAAACGAAAATTTTGATTCTGTTTGCGTTTCAATAACCCAAAACCATGTTCAAATTGGATAATTTTGGTATCATTTTGTTCGTCTCATTTAGCTATAAAAATTGCTACAATGTTCATTTTATGAAAATTTAAAAAATCGATGCATTTTTCCTCAAAAAATTTAAAAAAGCTTGTGTATTACAGCGAAGACTTTGTGACAAGTTCAAAATTTCAAACGCAATTATCTCGAAAATTACAACGATTTAGAACATGCCGTAAAAACAAAAAATACTCCATTTTCATGATCTTTCCGAATATATCATTGTTTTCATATGATTGTAACTTACTAAACTGATCCTTTAAGAAACTAGGGTCATCCAGTAACTTTAGGCCAAAAAACTTTTTTGTAGTGTAAAATCTATTTTCTTTTAGGTGCTATACTTATTATATTATTACAATATGGTAGTGTATAAAAGGTCGAAGCAGAAAGATTCGATGTACACGTTGGGTCAAAAATTTCAAATTAGTGAAAATATCCGTGCAATTCGTATTTTACGGAATTCAGGCCTTTTATCGGTCGCCTGCGCCATTGTATTGGTTGGTGTAAGTTTGGATTATTTTTTTATTGGGCCCATGCAGTGGTGTGCCTAGGGATCATAAATGAACAAGGAGGGGAAGAGGACAAGCTAGCTCGTGGCTATATGGTGTCGACCAAAAAAAGGTCGGAACCCATTTTTTATGTTTTGGGTTATATCCCGAGGCTCAGCTATATAGCCTTGAGACTTGGAATCAAAGTCTCAACTCAGCTTTACCACTTTGAGGCTATATGAATCTTTAACTTTTGGCTCGATGGTAGCTACATGAGTGGGAATAGTCCCCCCCCTGTTGATAATATATGCCAGGAATCTACGAGGACTATGCCCGTCCCAATGGATTAACCTGATTTTCGAAACAAATGCCTGAAAAATATTAAAATCGGTCGAATACGCCCAATTTTGGTGTTTAGCCCCAACCCCTAAATTTTTTAATCACCTCACATAAAATTTTTTGGGGGGATAAGCTGGTTTAGAAAGGTGGCTAGACACCAAAATTGAATGAGGAGGTAGACACTAAAATTAAACCGAGGCTTATGTGATAATCAAAACCTTTTACTACTTTTCATAAGATATCTTTTTCTAGCTTTATGTAGTAATTGTTTTTTCTGATGATGCATTTACAAAAAAATTGGCTTTCGTTGCAATCAACTATGGTATAGCAATTTACACTACCATCTCGCAGATTATGTTCGTTATGTCTGCACGCAGTTGGCGGCAATCTTTAAAGATGTAAATGTTTTTTTCTCTTTTCAAAATTTTATTAACCTTTTTTAGGAAAATGGGCGGTCTTCGAAGAATCATTTGTCCATCAAAAATTTCTGGTGGCCATGAATTGAAATTGAAAAAAGAGCAATTAAAACATTTAAAAACTATGGATGGGCAAAAAATGGTTTTCTCGCTAGAAAAAGAAGTCGATGTGTATTTTAATCAATTGAAAAGAGAATGGAAGTAGAGAAAACTTAAATCGGATTTATGCTCTAATAGCTTTTCATAAATTTAATTTTAAGACTATCTTAATCTCTGTATGGCATACATGAGCAGACCCCAGGTTTTTCACATGGGGGGGGGTTGTGGGTCGGGGTCAAGAGAGGATTGTGGGTTTGGGTTGTGGGGGGACATAGAATGTGGGTCGGAAGGCCGATAAATTGAGGATTAATAGTCGAAAATAGGTTGCTTGGAGTAGCATATTTATTTTTGGAAAAAAAAAATTTTTTTAAATTTATCAATCTTTTTTTTGGTTTCCAACTTTTCAACCATATCGGGAGGGGGACCAAATAAGGGTTTTTTGAAAATTCCACCTGGGGTACTGCCCATGTATGCTGTGTGGTGCTGTCCACATTTGGATGGTACCATACAGTGTTTTTTGAATAATTAAAATTAAAAATATCATAAAAAAAGGATGAAAATAAAATTTTTAAAAATGAAAATATATAAAATTCACAAAAACGACAAATATCAAAAACAATCGTTATGATATATACATTTTTGTATTCAATGACGAAAAGCTACGATATGAAAATTTATATGGGATTAGATTGAACCCGTGCCCGCATTCGATGTCCCAGAGTATTTTTCAGTAAAAAGCTATGGAAATGATCTTTAAGTTATCAAATACAGGAAGTTTAGTCCTTTAGTTCCGACACAAGGAACCCAGGATCCCAAACCCGGGTTCTTGAGCCTCCTAACCCTGTGTCCGGGGCTTATGGATACGGGGCCATAGTGTTTATTTTTGTGTTAAAATTGGGATCAGTATATCGAATATTTGGGGGGGGGGTGTCGGTTTATGAGATTTTTTTAAAGATATTTTCTTAAAGGAGGAGTAAGAATTAGGGACTAATCTCAGTCAAAAAATTTTTTTTGCCAAAACAGCCTATATAGGCCTAAAATCATGCGAAAAATCGATTGCGCGCATTCCCGAAGCGTGAAAATGCTTTCCTGACTCTGATTCAGGGAAATATGTACTAATTTCTCTTAATCAGAGTCAAGGAAGCATTTTCAAGCTTTGGGAATGCACGCAATCGATTCCCCATATGAAATTACCTCCAGAAATATAATTTTGAGAGAGAAATTTGAAAAATTTTCGATTTTCGCTTCAATACACCCATCTATTTCCCTGAACCAGGGTCAGGAAAGCATTTTCACGCTTCGGGAATGCGCGCAATCGATTTTCGCATGATTATAGTTAAAGTTATGGCCATTTTTCGAATACTGAAAAACCAGGGGGTCGGTTTATCGAGCGCCGACTGTAAATAAATTTTAAAATACAAAATTTTACCCTGATTCAGGAAACATATATGTAACTTCGCTTAAATATTCATCTAAATACATGTCTTTTCCACTGAATCAGGAAGCATTTTCATAATCGATGTTATCTATCAGGCCTAATTTTATACTAATTTTTTTGAAACAGAATTATGCGGAGAGGAATTGCAGTAAATTGTCAAATTTGCATTTTTGTAACCCCCTATCGACGAATAGCCGAGAAAAGCATTAGAACCCCTTATGGCTTTTCTAGATTACGAAAACCTTTTTCAGCAAATCATTGCACTTTTTAACTAAAATTATCCAAGCTTGAGCATGTAGTACTCCCTCTATAAAAATTCCTAACTACCCCACTTACATATTTAAGCTTTGTAGCACAGATTTTAATTAAATCCTTTTTTTGACAAAATCACCTGCTTATCTAAGCAGAAACCGAAGCAATTAATATCGATGTTCGTAATACCTAGCAAATAACAGAAATTTTTATTTTCTTGTTAACATTTCCATCGATTACTTTTAAAGATTACTTTTTTCACCTAATAGTTTTTTGGAAAATGGAAATAGGGAAAACTTAAATCGGATTTATGCTCTAATCGTAGGGATGTTACATGCCAAAATAGAAAAGTGGCAAACATGCCAAAACGTGACATTTACGTGGTAAACCTTTTTTAACTCAGAAATTTTTAGCGTTTATGAAATTTATTCGAATAATAAGGCTTTATTTTAGATGAAAAATTAATGAAAAAGTTTTGAAATAGTAAGCATTCGTTTTAGCTCATAATCAATCCTTATAAATATTTATTGAAATTATCGGTCCTGATGAATCTGATTTTTTTTAAACGTCTAAGAACGGGGCAAAAAGTTCAAAAACGTGACAAATGCCACGTTTTCGTGGCAATGTAGATCCCTATCTAATAACTTTTCATAAATTTTATCATACGCATCCTAATCATATTCACTAACCAAAACATCACTCGCCTCCACCCAAGATTTTTTGAAGTTTGCGCGCATAACTCAAATTTTTTTGTTGGAAAAAATAAACTTTTATAGTCCATTTCTCTGAATATTCATTGAAAAGAGAATGGAAATATATTCGAGTGATATTAAAAAGTCCGGGCATAGATTTCGTTGGTCGATGATTGCTAGACCGTCCGATCTGATAAGTTAAACAACGATGGACCGGGGTGGCAACAGTTGAGGACGAGCACTTGAGGAAGAGAATTTGAGGATGGCTGTTTGAAGATGGACATTTGAGGACGGAACATTTGGGGATGACCATTTGTGAACGGGACATTTGAGGACGAAACATTTAATGAACAAAAGTGGGATATGTTTTTTTAGGCCCTAAATAGCACCCATCCTCAAATGTTCCGTCCTCAAATGTCCCGTTCACAAATGGCCGTCCTCAAATGTCCGTCCTCAAATGTCAGTCCTCCAGTGCCCGTCCTTAACTGTCGCCACGCCGATAAACCCGCAGGTTTGATTCAGAATAACGGGTGGGGACTAAAAATCTGCACTGGAATAAAATTGGAAATTTTTTATTAAACTAATTGAGACAAAAATTTTTATAAAATGAATAAGATATATCTCTATATGA
>JAQGBS010000312.1:0-23540 GCA_034698545.1 Acrobeloides obliquus | reverse complement strand
GAAAGAAATTTTGGCCGAAAAAAATTATCTTGGGTGTTTTAGAGAGATTAGAAAATTCAAAAAATACACGTAAAATCAATGGTATTGAGCTTCGGACAAAATTTTGAATTTTTTGGGACGCGATTTTTTACTCAAAATGACTTTTAAAAACTTTCCCATGCATTAATCTCACTTTATAAATTCAACTTGGAGCGCGCTCGAGACGTTTAACACTACTCCCACCCGAGAAATCGTTGAACAAAAATAAAATGGAATTAACAATAACAAAATAAGAAGCGTTATTTTGTTATTGTTTTGTACAAAACAAAACAATTTAATGCCTTTTATTTTGTACAAAAATAAACACTGCAGCCAACCGATAAAAACCATTATTGTTAAGTTAATAGCTGCGTAAGGAAGCGTATCATATCATTTTCGTAATTTACAAACAAAATTGTCATTTGGAAACAATGCTAAATTACGATAGGCGATATTATTGAATTCGATACAAGCTGTTAAAACTATCAGAAAAAAGATCATTAGTTAGACAACATTAGACCAACGTTGCTTAACTTGTCAGATCGGATGGTCGGTTTTTTATCCTGCGCTATGATGTATCAAAAATTTTCGCCCATGGGTGAAAATAGAAAATAATGTATGAAGTGTCACCCAGATTATTTTTGAATGGAGCTGCAAAAATGTTGTTGAACATTGTTTTATAATGTCTACTAAATATTACAAATTCAAAAATGGAAATTTTATGGTCAACAATTCCAATACATAATTGATTTGGTTCATTGATTATTTTTATCAAATAATTGTGTTTC
This sequence comes from Acrobeloides obliquus, assembly GCA_034698545.1. Taxonomy (NCBI): domain Eukaryota; kingdom Metazoa; phylum Nematoda; class Chromadorea; order Rhabditida; family Cephalobidae; genus Acrobeloides; species Acrobeloides obliquus. The sequence goes on along the minus strand of JAQGBS010000312.1, from coordinate 22,734 downwards.
CGTAAGATTAAACAAAGATCAACAACATATTGAGATTTTAATAACCAAATTTTATCCATACATTTCAAATAAGTCACTATTTGCATACAAGTTAACAAGTTTTATTACAACAATTTTTCTATATTTTAACTATAAAATGTATTTACTAACAACATTAATAAGTTTTAGTTTATATTGGCTATTTATTAATAGTTGCAATTTTGAAGGACGTAAGTAAAGCCCATTCAACTCCAAATGCTAAACTTTTTCTGGAACGTAGATGCCAGGTTCGATCCCCAACACATGTGTACAACCCCCCTCCCAAATTTCGGGGGGAGGGGGTCGCTCGCAACAGCAGGCCAAAACGAGTATCGCCCGCAGGCGAGTCGCAAAAATTTCCTATTTTTCAACAAAAACCATAATTTTTTAAAGCATTTTTAGCTTAAAAAAGTGTTTTTTTTTAAATGTTCGCGCCTATCGGCGCAAATTTTGAAAAACACTTTTTTAAGCTATAAATGCTTTAAAAAATTATGATTTTTGTTGAAAAAATAGGAAATTTTTGCGGCTCGGACTGCGGGAAACCATTTTATATTTTTGAGGGGTGGAGCACCGAATGAAAAATTGATGGTAGGGCACCGGTTCCCGGTGCCCCCCCCCCGTGTCCTTACAGATACACTCTTGATCCAAAATCCATTACTCTATGTATGATACTGTCCTAAAGTCAACTGGTTACATGGACCTAAATAGGCCACAAGAGTCCCAAAAGTTTATAAAATAGGCTCGGTCCTAGGTCCCTGGCCCATTTTCGGACTGTGCTTGTAAAACAATGAAAATTAAAATTTTTATGAGTAAAACATTTAGTATGCATAAATGGAAAATGTGGAGAGAATGCTTATTGTGATAATTCGACAAACTTTTGCTGTCAATGTTATGATGGTGAATTTTTAATTAACTGGGATCCGAGAGCCATTGTTCTCGAACTCGGTCTTGGTCTCGCCTCCGAGCGCCTCTGAGTGCTTGCGAGATCTTCTGAGTTCTACCTAGCGCCTTTGATCGACACTCTCGAGCGGCACATGTACCTACAGGTACATTAAAAATACTTAAATTCAAAATTATGTACCTATAGTATAACGTTCTTTATATGTACCTACTTTTTTCGAAAATATAGATACTTTTTTTCAAAAAAATTAAAAAGTTTTTGAGGGGTACCTAAAAAAATTGGTGTTTATTGTCTTCTCTCATCCTCTACAACTTTTTGTTTTCGCATGTAAAGGTTTAAATCTAATCTGCAAAAAATCATTCCGTAACACACATTTTTTATATAAAAATTTTATTTTTGCACGTTTAACTAACCACGCTTAGCGTTGATCAGTTTTATCAGGTTTTCATCTACTGAGAGTCGAAAAAGTTTTTCGTGTTAGTTGTTAGAAATTGATTTGTAGAATGTGATAATAACGACTTATGTCCAGAAAATGAAATTTGTATAGATGATAAATGTTGCGGGAAACCACCAGTTGTGGATGCTCAAAATTGTGTAGATTTTTATGATTGCACTAGTAAAGCACATGCTTGTGCTGATGTTTCTCAGTGTAAGAATTTTCATTATAAAAGATTAAAGGTAATAAAATTTTAGTTCGATTTATGTGCAACTATTGTCGAAAAACTTGTAATTTTTGCGGATTTGAGGATTGTTAATAAAAACATATGCTATAATATTTTTGTATAAATTGAAGAAAATCAAGCAACAATAAAGTTATACAGTAAAAATTTGGAATTTTTACATTATATACAGAGTTTATTTTATTCCTGGAACAGAACAGTTTAAACTATTCTGTTTAGAGACTGGGGCAGGGCTCATACATTACCAACAGGGGAGGGGGACTATCTCCCCACCTCCTTCATGTAGCTAGCATCGAGCCAAAAGTTAAAGATTCATATAGCCTCGGAGTGGCGAAGCTGAGTTGAGATTTTGATTCCAAGTCTCAAGACTATATAGTCGAGTCTCGGGATATTTCACGTCAACTTTTACCCCTAGGGGTAAAAATTGACGTAAAATACGCTGGTGCCATTATTTTCAAACCAAGATCTTCAAAAACCTATGAATTTTCGCAATTTTTAAATAAAACAGGAGTTAGGTTGTATAAAATAATCTAGTTAAGTTGTATAAAGATTATTATTGTAAAAAGTGCAAATTTATATGTTTTTGAAGATTTTTGTTTGAAAATAATGGCACCAGTGTGTTCCGCGTCAATTTTTACCCCTAGGAGGTGTGTTTCGGTACCAGTTTCGGCGCTTTTTACTTCGGCCTTGGGGGTCTCGTTAAGTGGGCCCTCTCAAGTTCAATAGCTCCAATGTATTAGTAATAACTAATACATTTTTAATAAGGAGCGTCGCTCGGGAGTGCCTCTCAGAATTACCCCTCTCCCGCTCGGCTCCCGATACCTTAAATTTATAACAGAATAGCAAAAAGATTGATCAAAATATTCTTGGCCATTTTGAAGCTTCTGGTGTTTCATAAATGCGTGGGATTTCCTTTTATTTTCTTTCACATTTGCTTCCTTACCACTAGTAATTAATTTTCGTCCTTGTGTTGAAAACTTTAGCTAAAAAACTTGAAGTTGGTATTCACCGAATATAGATAATATCTCATCCAAAGAACAATGAAAAATTCTTGACTGTCAACAACATCTCCGCGAGCTAAAATCAAGTTTCGCACCCGGTTACGCAACAAGCTTTGTTCAGGCGGGTGTTAGATAACGTTCTCTGCTCATGATTAAGAATGGACATGAGCGATGGTCACCAAAAATAGACATGAGAAGTAACTTTATATACGTGCTTTTGTTATCCACGTTGGACGCACATTAAAAGCACGCTGTGTAACAAGAAATCCGGCTTTTGTGTTTTTTATAATATAGCTCGAAATAAAAGGAGTAGATTGAATAGTTCCTGCTCGTATAACTCGTATAACTCTTAAAAGATGTTGCTGAGAATAGGCTTGTTAATTCTGTTGGTCAGCACACTATATGTTTTTAGTGCACCTATTGGTAATTCTTTAATTTTTTTAAAGTTTTTTAATTAAACCGCATAGTTGACCATTAGCATAGGCAGAAGGGCTGGCTAGAGGGCACTTCCCCAAAAAAGGCTGGTTTTTTCCGAAAAATACATAAAGGGGGTCATTATGTGTAGGGATTTTTTTAAATTTTGCCCTACTAGGATGGAGCGCCTGTCCAACCTCAGGCCCATAGGAAGAGCTGAATTATGGAAGATGCTCCCACCCAAAAATTTTGAAAAATCATAAGGATCCTTTATGTTTTTTAAAAAATTTCCCAAAATTTAAGTCAAAAACATAAGGGGAACCAAGGTAATTTTTTTCGATTTTTTCAAAGATTCTCCAAAAATCATCTTGATCTCTATTCGTTTTGATGAAAAATCTTAATGAGGGATCGTTAAAAATTTTTTCCGCATTTTTGAGATACTGCACTAAAATTAAAATAAAATTTATCAAAATAAACTTATATGATGGGTTTTATGCCAAAAACGATTGCGCGCATTTCCGAACCTTGAAAAAGCTCTCTTGGCCCTGAATTAACCTATTTTCGCTTTAATACACACAAGTTTCTTGAATCAGGGCCAGGGAAGCGTTTTTAAGGTTCGGTAATGTGCGCAATGGATTTCTCGCATAGAACATCCCCCCCCCATTCCATACAGTCAACTCTCCATATAGTGACACCTCCTCCAATTTGATATAGTGAATTCGCGAAAATCCGATTTTTTGCTCACTCTGTTTAAATTTTTTCCAAATTTGAAATTTCGACTCCATGGAGGATGATCTAACCAGCACTTATAGACTTTAAAGTGCAGTATTTCTGTTTTCTTTGTTCAATGTCATAATTTTTTAAGAACTCTGTTGAAACAAACTTTAAACGATTTTTTTAGTAAAACGACAATGTGGCAGTAGTTGTGGAGGCGGTGGTGGCGGATGTGGAGGTAACACAAGAAAAAAATCCATTTTTTATTCATTTTTCTAGGAGGCGGTGGAGGCTGCGGTGGAGGTTGTGGTGGCGGTGGAGGTGGTTGCGGAGGTGGTGGAGGAGGAGGATGTGGCGGTGGAGGAGGAGGAAGAAAAAGCGGAGGACCTATCACTCTATCACTATCATGTGCCGGTGGTGGCCGTGGAGGAGGCGGTGGTGGATGTGGAGGAGGAGGTGGAGGAGGATGTGGCGGTGGTGGTGGAGGTTGTGGCGGCGGAGGTGGAGGATGTGGCGGTGGAGGTGGTTGTGGAGGAGGTGGTGGCGGATGTGGTGGAGGCGGAGGTTGTGGTGGTGGTTGTGGTGGCGGTGGAGGAGGTGGTTGTGGAGGTAATTAAAAAATTTTAAATTTGATCTTAATTTTTAGGAGGCTGTGGAGGAGGAGGCGGAGGCTGTGGTGGAGGCGGAGGATGCAGTGGTGGCGGTGGATGTGGAGGTATCAAACAATAATTAGATAAAATTAAAATTACAGGAGGATGCGGTGGAGGAGGTGGCGGATGTGGAGGCGGCGGAGGAGGATGTGGTGGAGGAGGTGGCGGATGTGGAGGCGGCGGAGGAGGATGTGGCGGCGGTGGAGGATGTGGAGGTATTAATATATGAACTTACATTTCAAACCAAGTTTTTAGGAGGCTGCAGTGGAGGAGGTGGCGGATGTGGAGGCGGCGGAGGAGGATGTGGTAGAGGAGGTGGCGGATGTGGAGGAGGCGGAGGAGGTTGTGGCGGCGGTGGAAATTCAGGCGGAGGATGCTCTGGTGGAGGAGGAGGAGGCGGCGGTGGATCAAGCTGTGGCGGAGGAGCACCTCACATTGGTAATTTGACAACCATTTAATAAAAAATTTAAACTCATTTTTAGCTGGTCCAGTTCAATCATTACCAGCTGCACCCCCACCACCAGCCATCCCACCCCCACCAGCGATTCAAATTGCACCAGCACCACCACCACCTCAACAAGGTGGTTATCAGGAACAAGCTCCACCACCACCCCCACCACTTGTATCACCTCAAGGTGGATACCAAGAACAAGCTCCACCACCCCCACCACCACCAGCTCCAGCACCAGCGCCACCACCACCAGCTCCAGCACCGGCGCCTGCTCCAGCACCAGCACCGGCGCCGCCACCACCAGCTCCAGCACCGGCGCCTGCTCCAGCACCAGCTGCTCCAGCTCCAACATACCAAGCAGGAGCTGAAGATCATCATGAAGTTGGGCTCGCTCCTCAAGGTGGAGATGAAGACGCTGAATATGAAGAAGGAGAAGAATATGAAGAGGAAGAACCAGCGCCTGCTCCAGCGCCAGCTCCTGCGCCGGCACCAGCACCGGCGCCAGCACCGGCACCAGCTCCTGCTCCAGCTCCAGCCCCAGCTCCATCAGCTCCTGCTTCAGCGGAAAGTTATGAAGAAGCTGTTCCAGCACCGGCACCAGCACCAGCTCCATTACCAGAAGCTCCTGCTCCAGCTCCAGCACCTGCACCTGCGCCAGCTTCATTACCGGCTCCTGCAGAAACTTATAACGCTGAAGAAGAAGAACACGAGGAAGCTGCACCAGCTCCTGCTCCATTGCCAGAATCACATCCAGCTCCTGCACCAGCTGAATCCTACCAAGGAGGAGGAGATCATGAAGCTACTAATGCCGAATATGAAGAGGAAACTGAAGAGTCAGCACCAGCCCCAGCTCCTGCACCTGCACCAGCCGAGTCCTATGGAGGTGGAGACCATGAAGCGGCGGCACCTGCTCCTGCTCTTACACCAGCCCCACCACAAGAAGGAGGCTATAGAAAATTCTATCGCACAAAAATCTTCAAGAACAAGAAGCATCGCTCTTTCGCTCGTGCTCGTGGTGCTAAAACTTTTGTTGATCCAAAATGCAACAATGAAGATCTGAGAGAAATCCTTCTCAATGTAAGTTTCCAAAAATCTTACTTTGATAATTTTTTAGAACATCACTGGTACTAGTGCTGAAGCCAAAAGGGCCATTGCAAAAGAGGCTAATAAAAAGTTCAAGACCAACTTCGATGTAATTTGCAGCCATGGTGACTTTTCATATTTGTCCAACACAAGGATTTACTGCGAAGCTAAAGTTAATGATATAACTTGTTTCGCATTTGAACATTAGGTTCATAGAAACTGTAGTAGGATAGGGTAGTTTTTTGGTAGTAAAATTAGACAAATTCAAAAAATAGATTTTTAAAATGAAAATAATTATTTTGATTTGAATTTGTCGGCTGGTATATTTTATTGTTTATATGAGATATTAATAATAAAAACGCTTTAGTATAATTGATACAAGGTGGATCAAAAAAATAGCTTTTTGCGATTTTTTGGGACCCAGATCGTATGGATCTTCTTTTTAACAGAAAATTTTTCACTAAAAATGTTGTTCTACAAAGTTGCTCCTGAGATCACGACGGACAACTTTGTAGAAGGTCTCAAAAAATCGCAAAAAGCTACTTTTTTTGGCCCAAACTGTATTTACCATTTTTGTTTAGCTAATCCCTCAAACAAAAAATCTTGTCCGTCAACTCCCTAAAAAATTGGCATGAATTTAATCATAGGTCGGCAAGATGGGGGAGGGGGAGGGGACCCCCGATGAGGTGGTACCAAAAAGTTTTTGAAATTTTCCAAAAATCATCAAACCCCTTATAATTTTTAACCAAAAATTGTCCAAAATTGCTAATTTTCAAAAAAATTTTTCCAAAATTTGTCATTTTACCACCACTCATTAATTACTGAGAAATTTCAGCTTAAAAACAGGCGTTTTTCAAGCCAAATTTCCAATGGCGCGGGCCCTTTAACGCAAAAATGCAAGGAAGTACAAAAATTTTGTTGGCGACCAATGAATATCGACAATAAATTTTTTGGCCTATAAAAAATTTCTGGTTGCGTCACTAATGGTCTACCATTTTGATGTTTTCACCAAAATTTTCAAAATTAACTCTCTTATAAAAAATGACCAAAATTTTTAAATTTAGAAAAAGTATCCATCTGTTGCCATTTTCCACCCAAAAATTTCATTATTGAGCATTATTAGAAAGAAAAATTTTTCAATAATTTGTCGCTACGCATATGTTTTTTTCCCTTTAATTCAAGAATTACACAAATTTATGTCTGGCGACTTTTTTTATCACCGCGCTCCGCGACTGACCAAAAAATTTTTCATTCTCCACCCCCGAAATTAGATCCTGGATACTGGTTAGACTGGCTCGCACAAAGCATTTTATACATTGGGTTTAAAACTGGATTTTTGATCAATTTTTTTTCAAAATTTTCTTCAAAGTAATTTTCTTCATACTCTACATGGGATTTTTCTATAAAAAAAGAAATAGATATGCGAATTACCGAGCCTTGAACTCTCATTGAAGAAATTTATTGAGGCTGCCCGCTAGCAGTCGTGAATGCATTTCACGACGATTTCCGGACGCTAGCCGTCAGGAAATTCAAATTTCCGGACGCGAGCCGTCCAGAAATCGTCTGAAAATTATTCGAAAATTGTAAAAATGCGCTATTTCTAGACTCTAGCGCATTTCCGAATTGTTAGCGTCGGGAAATGCGATTTCCGGACGGCTAGCGCGCAACCTAACCGTCTCGAACATTTGTTCAAGACGCTAAATGTCTCGAATTGCTGTTTGAGATGTTTAGCGTCTCGAATACGTTATAATTCTCTAGAGTTCGCGAAACGTCTCGAATTCGAGAGAATTATAACGTATTCGAGACGCTAAACGTCTCGACCAGCAATTCGGGACATTTAGCGTCTCGACTTAGCTGGTCGAGACGGTTAGCACGCAGTCTAATACACTCATCTCTTCTCTGAATATCGATTTAAAAATGGACCACCCCTCAATTTTTAGCGGCTCTAGGCCAAAATTGAGGGGTGGTGCATTTTTGAAAATTTTGATAAAAAAAATTGAATTTTTTATTCAAAAAAATTTTTTACCAAACTTTCTTATTTTTGAGCGAAATTTTACGATTTTTTGACGAAAAATGGTATTTTTTATTGAAAAAATGAACTTCTTTTTGAAAAAATACGAAATTTTGATGAAAAATCAAATTCTGGACAAAAATATAAGGGAACCATTAGGTAAATTTATTCTTTTTTTTGATTTTATGGGTCATTTCTCTGCGGACCTCCCCCCCCTAGCACCGACAATGGGGTCAGGGATGCGTTTCAAGGTTCGGAACATCGCACTATCTATATCTAATAGAAACTCCACATGGGCTTATTTTGGTGAAAATTTAAAAAAAGCTTAAATTTTTTTTAAATAACGCAAAAATCCAGTTTTTTTTAGAATATCTGTAAACTATGCTCTTTATAAAAAATTTTCTGAAAATTTACATACCTTATAAAAAAACAACTTAAATTCATTTGCAATTTAAGATAACACAAATTTATTAGTTCATGCAAATATTTTAATCAGACACACAATAAAAAAAGGTTTATCAATATCTAACGGTCTTTTTATTTATTCTCCTTTCATTAGTGGGCGTGATCGCCGAATGAAACTTGTGACCAAGACAATGTGATGCAATTTCTTCTATCTGATATCCATCAAAATATGAAGACTGGCCAAAAAATCCAGAATTATAACTAATGACCAATTGAATTCGAAACGAAAAACCGGTGCTTTGTTAAAATTCAAAGTGGACTTTAGCTATCGGTATAAAAGGGAAAAACAGGATGTCTTTTGGACTTATCTCTGGGCTGAAGCCTAATAATGAGAACCTTATTCATTTTTGGTTTGGTCGTGACTGTTGTACAAGGATGTATTTTTGGAGGTGGTGGTGGCGGTGGAGGGTGTGGATGGTAAGAAGGCTAATAAGATAAAGGCATATAATGACCAATTTTTTAGTGGTGGCCCTCCTCCTAGCCCTTGTGGTGGTGCCATTGCTCCTGTTATTGCTCCCGCTCCCGTTGGACCAATTGGTGGTGGATATTCTGGTGGTGCTCCCACAATTATCCGCTGTGGAGGTGGCGGCGGCGGAGGTGGTGGTGGTGGCAGTTATGGAGGTGGATGTGGCGGTGGTGGTGGCGGATACAGTAGTGGTGGTGGCTGTGGTGGTAACAGCCGTGGTAGTCGATACAGTAGTGGAGGCGGTGGTGGATGCGGTGGCGGCGGTGGTAAACTTTTAATATTATGATTTTTAGCGTGTCATAATTTTTAGGCCGATCACAAGGTCCTCAACAAATAACAATTACTGTCTCTGGAGCAAATATTCAAACGGGTGGATCTAGTGGCGGTGGTGGTGGCGGTTTTGGAGGTCACTCTTCTGGAGGAGGCGGTGGATATGCCGCAGCTCCTCAACTTCCCCCTCCAGCATCTTCACTCCCACATCCTGCTCCTCTTTCTCCCCCACCTAGTTTTGCTCCACAAGGTGGTTATCAACAACAAGCACCTCCTCCAGCACCTCAAGGTGGATATCAAGAACAAGCTCCTCCTCCACCTCCTCCTCCTCCAGCACCTCAAGGTGGATATCAAGAACAAGCTCCTCCTCCACCACCTCCTCCTCCAGCACCAGCTCCAGCACCGGCCCCGCCACCAGTTCAAGCTCCTCCTCCACCTCCTCCTCCTCCACCAGCACCTGCTCCAGCAGCACCAGCTCCCGTTCAACCAGCCCCCGAAGAAGAAGCTGAATATGAAGAAGGAGAAGAATATGAAGAGGAAGAACCAGCCGCTGCTCCAGCTCCGGCACCAGCTCCTGCTCCACTTCCATCAGCTCCTGCACCTGCTCCAGCACCTGCGCCAGCTCCATTGCCAACACCAGCAGAAACATATTCTGCAGAAGAAGCTGCACCAGCCCCTGCTCCTGCACCAGCAGAAGCAGATCATGAAGCTACTGATGCTGAGTATTCAGAAGAAACAGAAGAGTCAGCTCCAGCACCTGCACCAGCGCCTGCTCCAGCACCTGCTCCAGCCCCCGTTGAAAGCGCTGAACATGAAGCTCCAGCCATTCCAGCTCCGGCTCCAGCTGAAAATTATGAACCTGAAGCTCCAGCCGCACCAGCTCCAGCCAAACCAGCTGAAGAAGGTTATAGACGCCGTCATCGATACGCCAAGAAAACTAAGCATCGTGCTTATGCTCGTGCTGCTAAAACCGCTATTGTTGACCCAAAATGTAACAATGAAGATTTGAGAGAAATTTTACTCAAAGTAAACTTTTAACATAAAATTTGGACTCGTCCCGTTCTTGTCATCCCGTTCATAGGTCAATAAGGGAGGGGGAGCCTCCCCCTGACCCACTCACTCATGGAGCCAAAATTAAGGAGGGGGGACCACCTCATGAACTCCACCAAACATATGATGTGATCCATAAAAATTGGGTATTAGAAGACTATCTTAAGCTAAAAAAAGTCCTTTTTTATTAGAATCTTAGCCGAATTTAATGAGGAGGTGGGGACTATCTCATCGGGGGTCCCCTCCCACCTTGCCTACCTATGATCTCGTTCATGTGTTGTTTGAACGATCGTTCCATTCCGTTCTTGTCTATGCCACGAGTAATACTTCTTTGACTTTGATTCAGGGAAGGGAGCAAAAATTAACTAAAGTTCGGATTTTTCGGACTTGCATCATCTACTTAAAAATTTTAGAACATCTCTGGCACTAGTGCAGAATCCAAAAGAGCGATTGCCAAAGAAGCTCAAAAAAAATTCAACTCAAATTTTGATGTAATTTGCAGTCATGGTGACTTCTCATACTTGTCCAACACAAGGATTTACTGCGAAGCTAAAGTTGATGACATAACTTGCTTTGCTTTTGAACATTCAGCATAAGATGAATGCCTCAAAACTTTAGGATTTTTATAAATTGTTTATTGTTTTCTATATTTAAATAAAAATTGTATATAACACGGCAGAAAAATTAAATAATTACAAAGTTTAGTCAATCTTTGTTTGCTATAATTAAATTTCTTTGTGCCTTTACCTTATTAATCGTTTTAACAACAGTAACAATGGTGGAAACTTTATTTTGGTTAATCTTCATACATGGTATTAAAAATCGAATCTGCTTATAGAATTCCTTCTTATATTCACTGCTAAAATTTTTTGTTGTAATAAGGTGAAAAAATTATTTTTGGCCATTTCAAAATCTCAGAGTTCGTTGATTTACCGAATTGTAGAAACCAACAAAAATGAAATCGTAACCTAATGACGGCGAAAAACCGAAATCTAAGGGCAGCACGGCACAAGCTATCGTACGAAGTCATCGTACGATCGTAAAATTAACGTAAAAGTACGACGAAATCACCACAAGCTGTCGTACCATCGTACGACGCAGTACGACGAAATTCGTACGATAGCTTGTGGCCATTTTGTCCATCGTATGATTATATTTTACACTCGTACGATAGTTTGTGCCGTTGCTTGTGGTAGTGCGATAGCTTGTGGCGACCTTAAGAGTTGTATAGCTTGTTTCACCGCAAGAGAAAAAAGTCCGTAAAATGCCAAAATGGTTCGCTGTTTTGTTGTGTTTTACAAATCGTTAAATCAGAAAATCCTGTGATTTTAAAAGTAGCCAAAAAATAATTTTTACATCCCTTTATATAAAAAGGCTAAAAATCAAAGATCATTACCTAAACATGAAAAAAATATAATAATTGGTATTTGGACCAATATTTTGTAAAATAATTAAATATCCACTATATTCCCATAAAACAGAACTTGTGATAAAGAAAAAAAGGGCAAGAAAACATACAGGATAACCCAAAATGACTATAATCATAATAACTGTTAAGGATTTCATAATCTGTTTAGTTTTCTGGCCATCTTCTAAAATATAATTCGTGTTTAAGCCCTTAATTTCGAATCCGAATATTTCAAATCTGCCGGTCATAAAAATAGAACCACTCTAATTTTTAGGGGTTCTGGGTTCTAGAGCTAACAAGAACGAAATGTATTCTATATTCCTATCGCTAGTGATATCTTGGTCTACCAATACCTTGTTATCTTACTGGATTCCCAGACTATGCGATTTCCATCTATCTCCGTTTTCAAGAAGTACACTCGGGAGTGTCACTGGAGTCACTCTCAGGGAAATCATGAGCGCGCTAACGCTTGGCTCCCGATACTTACGTTTATTCATCAAAATGATGACCCATATTATCATGTATACACAAATTGTCAATAAACTGAAACCAATCAAAGTCCAGCTTCTTGTTGCACTAATATTGCTTGGTGTTAAAGCGTCAATATAGCAAAAAATTGTATTGTTTTTATCGTTTTGCTCATTTAGAGTTGTCATAAACTGCATATTTCGATAAGATAAAAACAATAAAATGAATATTGGCAAACAAGAAATTATGATTAGAACAATATGGGTCTTTTTTATTGAAGGATATCTAAAATTTATCAGTTTTCAAATTTCATACAAAAATACTTTATTGGCATTAAAATGGATAAAAGCCTATCCAAACCAATGGTGAATACCATAATGATTCCAATGAAATATCCAAAATATGGAATGGCCATTAGATACCAACACGATGAAAGTTCTATTAAAGGATCCACTTGTAGCATGAAATATAGCTCAATAAAATGACTCAACTGTCCAAATATATCCACTAGAGCAGCGAATGCAATTAAAATATTGCAGCAGTATTGTAATTTTCTAAACAAGTAGTTTATTTCTTTTCATCAGAATCTTGTGACTTCGTACTTTCATTTTCGTTTCAATAAGTACATGCCTACTCTAAATCAGGGAAGCATTCGGATTTAGGGACGTTCAACTATTTTCTGAACCCCATCAATTTGTAAAGAATGCGCCACAACAAGTTGAATTTGTTTGTTTATTACAACGAAAACCCTTTTTATTTCATTCAAACTAATTCTTATTTTTCTTTCTAATTATAAAAAAAGAGGTTTTCGTTGTCGTTATCAATTTTAGAATTGTGTAAGCGTCGGCACAAGCTATCGTGCCACCACAAGTAAAGGCATAAGCTATCGTCACGGTGGGGGAAAGTATGGCCAAAAGCGGCGACAAATTTTCAAAAGTTTGTGTAGCTCGAATTCTTTGTCCGATTTTCATGGTTGACCCCTCAAACGATTTCTCTCGATGCTAGCAACAATTCTACGCTCCGCTTTTTTGTAATTCAATAAAAAACTTATAATTTTGACGAAAAACTGTCAAAAATCATGTTTTTTGGGAAATTTTCTAAGTTTTTGATTGAATTACAAAAAAAGCGGAGCGTAGAATTGTTGCCCTCATCATTTTTTTCAGCAATTTGAATAATTCTTTTTTTAAACATTATCTACGAATCGAGAGCTACAATTTTGTGCAAAAATTTAGCTGTCCAGCATGCGTTATTTATTTTAAAAACATGTTTGAATTTTTGAACCATTCGAAATATTCAAAAGGGTGTGTAGCTCGAAGTCTTTGTCCGATCTTCATGGTCGACCTCTCAAACGATTCCTCTCTATGCGAGCAACAATTCTACGTTCCGCTTTTTTTGTAATTCAATCAAAAACTTATAATTTTTTACACAAAACTGTCAAAAAAGCATGTTTTTTGGGAAAAATAAGTTTTTGATTGAATTACAAAAAAACGGAACGTAGAATTGTTGCCCTCATTGAGAGGAATCGTTTGAGGGGTCGACCATGAAAATCGGACAAAGACTTTGAGCTACACACTCTTTTGAAAATTTCGAATGGTTCAAAAATTCAAACATGTTTTTAAAATAAACGACGCATGTTCGACGGCTAAATTTTGCACAAAATTGTAGCTCTCGATTCGTAGATAATGTTTAAAAAAAGAATTATTCAAATTGCTAATGTCCTTGCCGAGAAAATCAATTTTTTTCACAACAATAATTTTTCGTGTTATTGAAACGAAAATTTTTATTATTTGTTCTGTCGCCATTTTTTCCACACTTTCCCCCTCCGTGATCGTACGAAGTCATCGTAAGAGTGTAAAATACACTCGTACGCCGGATGAAATGGCCACAAGCTATTGTACGACTTTTGTACAATGCCATTGTACTGCGTCGTACGATCGTCCAACAGCTTATGGCGATTTTGTCGTACTTTTACGTTAATTTTACGATTGTACGATAGCTTGTGCCGTGCTTGTGTGGACCCTAAAACTCGATTTGTTGTTTTGACGATTGTTATTAACGCTTTTTTGCGTCCAAAAAATTGTCAGGAAAGCGTAAATTTAGCAAAAACAATTTTATGCCGTTTTTGATTGCTGTTTTACCTTGTTCAATATTGTGATTGTTTTGTGGTATAAATTGAATAAAGAAAGTTTCAGTTTTGATATTTTTATCGGGTTTGCACCCGCGATTACTTCCCTATTTTAGGCCGTTTAATTCAGTGTTACACGAATTCAGAAGTTTGATAACGTTTACGCAACGAGACCGATCGCGAAGACCTGCAGAAATCATTGCTTAATACGAATAGAAATAAAAGGTCAGTGCTTTGTAGTATAAGACCCCAGGGAAACCCCAAAACCTCCGAATTTTACAAATTCATTGACAACCAACTCCAAAACTTGTTCTAATCGATTTTCTGGCTATTAAAAACAGTTCTGAAACAAATCCGCATCAAAATAGCTTTTTCCTACGAGAAAACCGACTTAAAACAATATATGATATTGTATCCTAAAGCTTAAAGGTACAGGACCAGGGCTCATTAAGGCATGACTATACTTTTATGGTCAATATCCCCGTTTTTTGACCCGCTGAATTCAAAAATGACGATGAAAAGTTCTGAAGACCTCACCCTCATGCCTAAAAATTCGTATGAAAATGGGTATATTGGGTCATTTGAGCTCTATTTTAGAGCATTTTAGGGTTAAAAATCACCTAAAAATAATTTCTTTTTACGAGAAAATTGCATAATTGACCGTTTTCCACCATGACAGACAATTTTCAACGGTTTTTAGAAAATATTTAAAAAATTTTTTGAAAATAGGCCTATATCTTAAAAAGTGATACTGGGTCTAACTCTTGATAGGAAGAGTTCCCAAAAGTTTTGAAAAATACGCATAGCCTAAAATATCGAGAGGAACATTTTGGCATATAAATTTTATCGAAACCTTGGGGGTTTTTTGACTTTAGCCGCGCACATTTCCGAACATTGAAAATGTTTCCCCGGCCTCAATCAAGGAATGAATGTGTGTATTGAAGCGGAGTCAAGGAAGCATTTTCAATGTTTGGAAATGTGTGCAATCGATTTCTCGCATAGAAAACCCCTACAGGGTTATTTTGGTGAAAATTGAACAACTCGAAACATTTTTGAATAAATTCTCGAAAAATACGGTTTTTTTAATGCGCTATTCTGTACAAGACTTTAATATGTTTTTTTTATTACTTACTTGTTCATCATAGTCGCCACAATTATACAAGTATTACCAAAAATGCCAAATATGGCCATTATGGTAAGTATTACTTTTGCAGGAATAAAAAAATTCATTAAACCCATTTTTGGAAAGACTTGTTAAAATATTCTAAATTTTAAAAAAATAGCAACTGAACACCAATGGTGTTCGAAAGAGGTGATAAGCGAACGAATCCTCACGTAAGGGGTCGTTCACATATTTCGCGTCAAGTTAAGGGAGCGAAATGATGACGGTTGATGATGGGGGGGGGGGGGGTCACGATGACATTTTCATCAAGAAGTTTAAAATTTTTCGGATGACTATTTTAAAATTTTTAAAGTAGATAAAAATAAGTAAAATTAATTTTTTTGCTTATAATTCTAAAAATCTTGCATAATTTTTAATAAGACTTTTTTATTTAAAATTTTTTCTAAAAAATGTAATTACTTATACACCAAAAATTTTGAATACTTGTATTAGAATGTTTTTAAAATCTACCACTCAATGATGTGTTAATGCTATGAATATACACACATAATATTAGATTAATAAAAATACCTAGGTCGATTCGCTTTGGCGTTTTCGGTGGCTTGTGAAAAGCCGTCATCGTAATTGAGATCGGGTGGAAGGATAATTAAATGAGCTTTTAATACTTATGAATGTTTGTCAAAAATATTTTTTAATTCAACTTCAGTATCAAACACCTGGTTACATGGCAAACATGTTTTCCAAACTCAAGTTTTTAATTAACGGTCGTTTATGTAATTAGAAAATGTAAGTTTCCGTAGAAAACATCAAATCTGCATTTGTTATTAATTGAGGCAAGAAATTCACCAGGGCCCGTATCATAAGATAGTGGTAATATAACTATGGTAAATTTACAGTTAAACGGCAGCATAAGAAGTTGATGGTAATCAACCACTCAGGGCTGTCTCCAGAAAGGGGGACTAAACAGGCTCAAGTCCCCCCGAAATCCAAAAAGTAAATAATTTTTCCTCTTAGACCCCCCCTCCCGAAACCAAAACCTGGGTTCGGCCCTGCATGAATTCATTATAATTTAACCATCAACCGTTGACTTATGATATTGGCATGGTAAAATGCCACAATTTTCATATCCTATGATTTTTTGCAATTTTTTATTTTTGTTGCAAAAATTGATTAACACATAAACTGAGGGACCGAGCGCTCGGAGGGAAAAGGAGATTTTTCGATCCGATTGAAAGTCTCCGGGCGCCCCAAACGAAATCATCGCTCTGATCCGATTGCTTCTGAGTGCTTACGAGCTCTTTCGAGTGCTTATGAGTTCTTTCAAGCGCTTCCGAGTACATCTGAGTTCTTCTGAGTGAATCCGGGTGCTTTCAAGCTCTTCCGAATGCACGCGAACACTTCCGAGTCAGTTTTTTAACATTAAAGTCTTGTTTAACTTTTTAAAATTTTTATGTATTTTTAAATTTGTAGCCCATTTTTTAATTTTTTAAAAGATTTTTTAATTTAAATAAAAATAACTCAACCAAATTGTTCATAAGTCAACCAAATTGTTAGCAAACAATCAAACACAATATACCAAAATTTTCCTCGGAACTTGGGCTACACTTTTTGAAGTTCATTTTGGCTGAAAACCCTGCAACCGGGTCAAAAATGCCGATCTTTGCCAAAATCCGGTCAAAAAATCAGTGTATGCTTCAAAGATTGGAATATAACTTTTTATTGAAGTGAAAACTTGCTATTGGTGTTTATATAAAAGTTGTAGGGCAGCTTTTAAACTTTTTCAATGAGTGGTTGATGAGGTATTAATTCAATTCTTACGAGGAGGTATGGCCAAAATAAGAAAGCGATTCGAACGGTGGGTACTCTTCCAAAGATGGGATTCTAGACCACCCGCATAGCACTTTTTTCAAAAATTTTTGCGGATTTCTAATCAGCATAAAATTTTGCCCAAAAATATATAAAATGCACGAAAGACCATCCGAGTGTTAAAAACTTCGGAGCTACTTTACCTCGGGGGGCCCAACCGCCATGATCGAAAAAATTATTTTAAAAATTTTTTAACAAGTGACCCCTTAGGGGTAATTTTATGCGGGGAATCGATTGCGCGCACTCCCGAACCTTAAAAATGCTTTCTTGACCCTGATTCAGGGAAGAAATCGTTGTATTGAAGCGAAAATCAATCATTTTTGGATTTTTATGAGAAAAGCTTCGATTCTTAGGTTTTTCTATGCGAGAAATCGATTGTGCGCACTCCCGAACCTTGAAAACGTTTCTTTGACCCTGATTCAGGGAAGATATACACTAATTTTTCTAAATTAGGGTCAAAGAAGCATTTTCAAGGTTCGAGAGTGCGCGCAATCGATTTCTCGCATAGAAACTCTTAAAAATTGACAGTTTTCTCATAAAAATCCAAAAATATTTGATTTCGCTTCAATACACCGATTTTCCTGAATCAGGGCCAAAGAAGCACTTTTAAAATTCGGGAGTGCGCGCAATCGATTCCCCGCATAAAATTACCGCTAAGGGGTCACTTGTTAAAAATTTTTTTGACATTTTTAAAATAATTTTATTGATCATGGCGGTTGGGCCCCCCGAGGTAAAGTAGCTCCAAAACTTCTTCCCCCTTCTATTTGATACTCCATAAAATATTTGCCATGACTCAACATGATACACTTTCACAAATTATTTGCTTATTCATGCAACTCTGCTAGCAAGCATTTCTCTTGAAGTTTATACATAACCCTAATAAAAATGTTATTGTCCAGCAGGAAAAAGAGCTCTTTCCTTCTCGCAGCAAGAAGTAACACTAGACTCTGTGCTTGCTTAGAGAAATCCCGCAGACGATAGTGCTATTGCTAGTTTTGTCAACAAAACCGCCCGCCGAGTTTTGAATCGACTTCGACCTGAATAATTCGATGCATTCCTTACCACTATTACTTGAATCGTATTGAATTTGTGCAACTATTATTGGGATTTTTTTAATATAGGAAAAATGTATTTGTGCTATTTATTGATTTTTTTAATTTTTAAAGAAATTTGTGCAAAAAGTAAGTTCTAGCCTTATTAGAATAGCTTACAATTTTGAGACTTTTTAGGGGTTATGGAATCATCCAGATATTACGTAATCAACTTTTTGATGATTTATCCCCCTCCCCAATGTAAACATCAAAAATACACTAACGTAATCAATTTTTATGAGAAGGGCTGACCCCCCCCCCCTCAACATGATTACGTAATATCTGGATGACCCCTATCCTTGTAGGGGTAACTTTCAGCGTAGATGAATAGGGGGGGGGGGTCGTAAACCTCCTCGCGCGGGGGGTCTAAATTGCCTTTCGGATCTGAAAGAATTTTTGATTTTGATCACTGGAAGTTACTTCTAGGGACCGTTTTCCGACGAAAATTAAATTTTAATTCAATTTTGCTTCAATACACTTAACTTCCCTGAATCAGGATCAGAGTTACGTTTTCAATGCTCGTCAATGTGCACAATCGATTTCCGCAGCTATAGATAGGCGAAAATTCGTATTTAGATCGTTTACGATTCAATACATACAACCTTCCCTGAGTCAGGAAAGTATTTTCAATGTTTAACAATCGAAATCGTTTTCCCGCATAAAAACACATAAATAGACAATTTTGCAAAAAAAAAATAGAAATTTTATTTACTTTCGCTTCAATAAGTCATCCTTTCCCTGAATCAGGATAATCCTTATAACAACAGTTCAGCTCAATTATAAAAAATTCAGGCCTAGGTTTAACAAGTATTCTTTTAGACAGATGCTATAGTTGCGCATCACAAAATATGCAAATTGTAAGTGTTACAATATATTTGTTTGATGTGAATTTTAGAATTTCCTCAATAAAAATAGAGGTCCACAAAAACGTATGGCTCTTCCTAAATTTTTCGATAATAACTGTGATGTGGATACGTGGATTATTCGAGAAAGAGCTACCGTAGATTGCGATGGACAGTGCTTCAAATGGCAAGAGATTGTCAATAATTCTGGTAAAAAATAAAAAATGACATTTTGCAAATTTTCGTCATTCTCTACCCACCAAAAATGATTCCTCGATCCAGCAATTTCGGTAGGAACACACTGATTGATCCTATCGAAATGACCAGACTTTTATTAATGTATGATTCGCTTAAAGGGCCGGTCTATTTTTGGGGAGCTGATGCCATGTGAAAAAATACAAAATTTGAAGCATTTTTTGCTTTTACGATACTACTTAAAAATCTGACCATAAAAAGTTATGAGTGAAACAAAATCGCTAAAAATATTTTCAAACAAGTTTCAACATTGAAACGAAAATAAAAACAACAAGCTTGCACTCAGGCAAAATCAGATTGTTTATTGAAACAATTTAATAGAACATTATAAAATTAAAAACTCTAACATTTTGGGAATTAAGTAGAATATATTTGCTATATCTCACCGATACAAATAAAATGACACCAAAATTAATGAATTTGAAAAATGTTTTAGGTTATTGAAACGAAAACATGAATCAGGGTATTCGCTTCAATAATCCAAAACATTTTTCTAATTCAATAATTTTCAGGTCTCGGAAATGTGAAATTCGGATTCCCCGCATAAAATTACCCCTTGAGGGGTCAACTCTAGATAATAATAAAATTTCTCGTTCAGTGGGATACCTAATCTATACTAGTTCATAAGGGTCCCCCTATGATTTTGGGATGGTATTCTCCTCTACTCGACCCTTCTTCCTACTCTACTGAAAGATCATTTAAGAAATTTTCACAGGAAAACTGAGATTTTTGAATTAAAAAAATATTTTTTAGGAGTATTTTCCTACATGACCATAAGAGATTGCTATGCTAGAATGTTTGATTTGACAAACCCCCAAACTATACGACCACCTGCTGTTGCTGCCTGTACGAATACAGAAAGACCTTTGGATTGTTTAGCCGATACATCACTTTTAGATAGTTATTGTTGGTGTCAAGGGGATTTATGTAATTTGTCTATAAGACATGGTCCAACAAATTTTATATTGAATTTTATTGGTTTGTATATAATTTTTATATTTTATTCGAAAAGATAGATTAATAAAAAATCTTGTATGAAATTGAAAAAAGTTATTTTTATTTCCTTTGTACATTAATTTTTCAAATATATACAAAAATTTATGTTATTTTTGTGTTTCTTATTTTTTACCGGCAATAGCGCCAATAACACCACCAATTTGAGAACCAATCACTGCGCCTGGATTTGGTCGATACGGACCAACTGGCCCATAGCCAATCGGGCCATAAGGTCCACCAGGTCGTTGTCCTTGTATAGAAAATCCCCTTATAGGGTTATTTTCGTGAAAATTAAAAATTGTCCAAAAATTGTAAAATTGCCAATTTTTTATTGTGTTGAGCTTTTGTTGTGATTGTTCATTTTTATATCAGCATCTGTCAAAAACTATAACCTTTTAATAATTTATTCAATTTTACACTAAATACATAACAATTTAGTGGAAATTTACAAAAAACAGCATATGTAATTTTCATATAAAATACAGATATAGCAGATATTGTACCGGTAAATTTCTTAGGTTACCCAATATTAAAATGGGATTTTAAGTTTGAGTGGTATGGAAGGTGACTTATTTTTTACCGGCGTAACCACCAGGAGCAGGGCCACCAGCGGAATAACCACCACCGCCGCCACCAGGAGCAGGGCCACCGCCGCCGCCACCGGAATAACCACCACCACCGCCGCCGCCACCACCACCGGCATAACCGCCTAAAAATATGTGGTTAGGAATGAAAATAAGAATTTAAATGGCTGTAATTTACCAGATGGAGAGGGTGCTGGAGCAGAATAGGATTGAGCTGGAGCAGCGGGAGCTGAGTATCCACCACCTCCTCCGCCACCTCCTCCACCACCTCCTTGGGCGTATCCTCCAGATGGAGCTGGAGCAGAGTATGATTGAGCTGGTGCTGGTGCAGCGTATCCACCACCTCCTCCGCCACCTCCTCCACCACCTCCTTGGGCGTATCCTCCAGATGGAGCTGGAGCAGCGTAGGATTGAACTGGTGCTGGTGCAGCGTATCCACCACCACCTCCTCCACCGCCTCCTCCAGTAGCGTATCCGCCGCCACTTGATCCTCCAGTGGCATATCCGCCACCACCACCTCCTCCACCGCCTCCTCCAGTAGCGTATCCGCCGCCGCTTGATCCTCCAGTGGCATATCCGCCGCCGCTTGATCCTCCAGTGGCATATCCGCCGCCGCTTGATCCTCCAGTGGCATATCCGCCACCACCACCTCCACCGGTAGCATATCCTCCACCACCACCTCCACCGGTAGCATATCCTCCACCACCACCTCCACCGGTAGCATATCCTCCACCTCCGCCGCCACCACTACTGCAGCCTCCGCCTCCTCCACCACCGCCGCATCCTCCACCGCCACCACTTCCGCATCCTCCACCACCACTGCTTCCGCCTCCTCCACATCCACCGCCACCTCCACCGCATCCTCCGCCACCACCTCCACAGCCTCCACCGCCTCCTCCACATCCTCCACCTCCTCCTCCACATCCACCACCACCTCCACCGCATCCACCGCCACCACCACCACATCCTCCGCCACCTCCACCGCATCCACCACCACCACCGCATCCTCCGCCACCTCCACCGCATCCACCGCCACCACCACCACATCCTCCACCACCGCCTCCTCCGCAGCCACCTCCTCCGCCACCAGAGCGTTGACCGCCACCACCACATGTAAGGACTATTGTAATGGGACCGCTGGAGCTCATAGTTTGGCCTCCACCGCCACCTCCTCCACATCCTCCACCACCTCCGCCACCTCCTCCGCCGGTAGCATATCCGCCACCTCCTCCGCCAGTGGCATAACCGCCACCTCCTCCTCCGCCGGTGGCATATCCACCACCTCCTCCACCTCCACCGCCGCCTCCGCAGCCACCACCTCCGCCACCGGAATGTCCACCACTAACTCCTCCTAAAATACTAAATTGCTTTTCATTTGAAAATGAAAATTTTTTGTGAAAATATAGCAGATTTTGGACATTTTTGGTGAAAAATGGAAAATTTGGTCTATTTTGGTGAAAAATCGTAATGGAAGACCATTAGATTTTTAAAACTTTTCAAAATGTTTGACAAAAACATAAGGGCGACCATGAGGCAAATTTTTTCAATTTTGGTGTGTGGCCTCGGGCCTGCCCTCGATCATCTGAGTGTAAAGAGAGCATCTTGCCACTATTCAAAGATGATAAAATATATTTTGGCGAGAAATGCCTTATATAAAGAGTTCAAAAATTTGATTCTAAAATCCTTACGTTTAAGTCTTCTGCTGAAAATATAGGCGTCAGAAAGGGCCAAGCAGACTACGACTACAAAAACCAAAGAAGTCCTCATGTTTGAAGATGAGACAACTTCTTGACTGATCTGAA
>JAQGBS010000311.1:0-23546 GCA_034698545.1 Acrobeloides obliquus | reverse complement strand
AGAGCATGGTAGTGTGATAAGTGAGAAAAGAACTCCGAGATATATCTAAATTTATAGGTCATTTTCTGCCATGAAAAGTTCATCACCCATGGTACAGGAGCATATGGCGAAAATTCATGGATAAAAATAAAAATTCGACCTTGTGGGATCGAGCTCTCTTGTTCAAGATGAATTTTGCGTTACTTGCTCCTGCAACATGGGCGATAAACTTTTTCTCTTACGAGAGAACAAATGTCTTGTATGGTTAAAATGTCCTATAAAAAACTTACATCCTCATAAAACAAGTTAAACCAAAGAATAGAAAAATCATAAGAACGTTGAGTTGTTACGTTAAGTATCCATTTACTGTATATAGTATTTGCTGTACAGCATAACATCAGCATAAAATAAATGTTGGCGATTCTTAAATAGCGACGATATCGGTAACGAGTGAGAATGCCACCTCCTAAAGTTTTTAAATTATAATCCGTTTCCTTATGGGTCTTTTTTCGTGATTCGCAGCGCGGCGAATCTCGGAAAAAGACCCTAAGTGATATCAAAAAGTTCGGTCATAGATTTTGTTGGTCGGTGCAGTCGTCTTGTTGGTTAGTTCCTCATTGTTTCCAAAAAATTTTACTCGATATCGGACAAGAAATAACAAGTGATATAGATAGATAGGGGTCATCCAGATATTACGACATCAACTTTTGATGGTTTACCCCCTCCCCCCCCCCAACGTAATCATCAAAAATGCACTAACGTAATCAATTTTTATGAGGAGGGCCGACCTCCTTCCCCCCCCCCGCCCAACATGATTACGTAATATCTAGATGACCCCATACCTGTAAAGACACTAAACCAATGAATATGGTCAGACAAAGAATGCATATTCAACGCTTCATCAATATATTTTCGATCTTTCTTTTCGGTTACTTCTACCAAGCGTTCTACCTTAAAATCACTTTTATTCTTTTTTTCATTTCTGTTTATTTTTACTTCTCCATCGCCATTTTGAGTACCCATCCAATTGTTAACGTTAAAGTGAAAATTTTCCCCTGTTTGTAAATTTTTGACAACCACTCGACTACAAAACCAGGATTGTCTATGTTCCAATCCAGAAGAATCGATCCAAATTCGAAGATATTTGAGTTTACCGAGATCACTAAATAGGAAAAGGTGTTTAGTATTCCTTTTATAGGTAAGAAATTGACGTATGTTTGGGCGAAATCGAAGAAACCAAGAACATATCTCTTCCTGTTAGGATTTTTGGCATTCGATGGTTGAGGAGGGGATATCAGAGGTTTTGGGTGAGGTATGGGTATCGAGAATAAGTATGTCTGTTTCCAATTTAGCTACTGCCAGGGTGGCGTATAATTTTGGCGCGTAATTTTGCCAATTGCGCGCCAAAACTTTTGCAGTTTGCCTACCCTCTAGTTCTCATAAGAAATCTTTCGGTAGCTCCCCACCGAAACGGTTTAAGTTCTTTGTGATGGCTACAAAGTTTTCTTCCAATTTCCTCACCGATGTCGCCAGAAAGATTGAAATATACCTAAAAAATAAAAATTGGAATAACAATTGAGATTCATACATTAGAATCAGTTGTGGAAAACATTCTAAAACCAGTGTCGACAACAATTAAATATTGGTAATTGTCATAACGTTTATTGTCAGCCATATGGATAATTTTGCCCTAAAAAATTAAACTTTTAAATTAGATCCCACCAAAGACAACATCCGTATAGCGCAGTTGCTAGTGTTTCAAGAAAAAATAAAAGGCAAAAATTCTACGACCAATTTTATGTGGGCCTCCTTTGACAACTTTTTTTGGATCTATTGTAAATTTATTAAAAAATTTTAGCTTCGATGGGATCGAACCCTCGGACATTTGAAGATAAAATGAGAAGATTGCCACTACGCCATGGATGATGAGTTTTTTGAATGACGAAAAATGCTAATATTTTAAACTTTACTTCAGATACATCATTTTGTTCACAAATTGTTGTCAACAAATAAATGAAAAATGTGAACAACATCAATAATAAAATAATTAGTATCAACTCCGCGTTTCTCTAAAAATTTGATTATCATAATCATGCTACAGTTGAATCTCGTTAAAACGACACCCCTACGGACCGGGTTCAGGGTGTCACTATAGATGCCGAGGGTTTCAGCCTATAAAACATTAAAGGATGTCCAACACACAGCAATTTTTAAATTTTGACCCACTAGGGGGCGCTACCCCCTTGCCTACGCCATTGCATGATTACTCAGAAACCCGAGATGCTCCGCCTCCGTCCTATATTGGCTCCTTCTTTAGTCACAACCCCATTTTAGTGATCAGTTTTAGTTTCCAATGAAAACACTAAAAAATATTTACTGGATACATTGCCACCAAATATTGATAATTGAAGTCCGGAGGAATTTCTGGAGTAAAAAGTCCAGCCGAGAATGTAGTCAAATGTGTTGTACTGAATTCCACAAGAGAGTCTCCAACAACTTCTATGTTCTAAAAAGATTTTTAAAAATGATGAGGATATATTGACAAGCGTGACTGGTCAAATAGCAGTGGCACTTACAAGGAAACTGTCTCAACTTGGTTTTTTCGATTTCACCCAAACATATACAATTTTATCCATGGTAAGGGTAGTAAAAAGCCGCAAAATTTTTTTGTCTGCCGACACTCCTATAAAGAGATAGGGCCCAACATGTGATTTTTGGGGTCAAAGTTAGGGTTCAAAGTAATGGTCATAACTTTTTTATGGTTAAAAGCTTTTCAATTTTTATGTGAAATTCCAAAAAAACAAAAACGCAATTTTTCAGACTTTATTTTTTTCATGTTAGTTGTTTGGATATGTATGATAAATTAAAAAAATCTTACAGTTAATCCAGTAGCGTCAAACATATCCACTGGATCGGGGCTATAATAAAATCCTCCTTTTCTTGTTGCCTTCAGGGCGTAATTGATGTCGATTGGAATGTCATGAGTAAACTTCCAATTGGCTGGTGCCACAGTGAAATTATTATAGTCAACAATAATCGTTGTGTTGTCGGTATTGTTAACAGCAGTTATACCAAGACCGATAAAGAAACGTCCAGTGCGGTTTCGTAAAAGTTCAGTTGGGACAAATTTATAGGTTGAAACTAAAAGTTTTATAATAGAAAAAAAGATGACCCACTCTTTGTGGTCTTCTTTTTCCGGAGTTCATTTATTGGCCGTTTTAGAGTCCGAAAATGTGTCCGGGACTCTAGACACTGGAACCATATTTGGGTCCCATGGTTCTGGATCCCAATGAGTCCCCAATCCATGGGTCCTGGTGTACCAAAAAAGTGGGTCCCTTCCGGACTCTTGTCAAACTTGCTGGTCACAAGTATGAGTAAAAAATTGACTTTCAAAAGCGTGGGGTAATCTTTAAACAAATCCTACATTGTCTATCTTCAATTTTAAAACTCCAGTCATTATCCTGCGGCAAAGGACCGGGCAATCTTTGAAAAGCGGCAAAAATCCAAATATCTTCATTGATTTGGCATCCTTCAATAGGTTGGAATTGTAAGAGAATCGTATGATTCCATTGTGGTGTTTCAAAACTGTGCAAATCCAGTATCTAAAAAAAATTAGTAAATCATTTTTTCCATAACACATTAAAACCTCATAGTTTTCCAAAATACTTGGCCACAATTTTTCTGGCGAAATTGGATTTCCTTTTGGCGAGCCGGTAATATTTATTGGTACGATAGCGTTTGTGATGCTAAAGAATATACGCTTTTTGTAATTTTCGTTTTAAACTGTGTACTTGATAAGGGTGCCATCGAGTTCTTTTACGTTGACTTCCAACGTTCCAGCTGTGACTAGAATATTAGCACTTTGTGTATACATGTACATATTATCCATGCAGATTAGTGAAGTTGAAATTGTAGTATTATCCGAAATATCATAAACATTAAGTTGGCTCATTTTTGTAGGAAAAGAGACCTAAAGAGTAGCTGAACCGGCTTACGTTAAGTACAAATCTGAAGTGATCACTCCCTGGTGACGGGCGGTCTAGTGGCCTTAGGCGTTGGCAGCAGTGCTGAGGGCTGTTGGTTCGTTCTTTGAAGCCACAAAGATTTTGCAAACTTTCGGTGCCTGGTAAGCACTGTAAGCCTGCGTCTGGACTACTTTCCACTAGAAGTGTGCAAGGGCCAGGCCGGTTGGCATGACTGTACAAAAAGTACCGTACGAAAAGTCCGTACGAAAAATAATTGTACAAAAAGTACTGTACAAAAAGTACCGTACGAGAACAATTGTACGAAAAGTGATACTGCCCCTATTTGTGTTCTGCAACATAGGAATTACGAAGGCTTTGACTGACTTTTTAAAATTTCGATTATATGCTTTTACTTACCGTCCAATCATTACAATCCAGAGGATTTTTAAAAACATCTTCTGGCTTCCCAACAGATATAACCAAGCTAACACCATTCGCCGTATAACTCAACGTTCTAGAACTTTGTCCGCTTGCTAACATTCTCTGGATCAACGCTTGTTCAAGTGCATCCATCATATTATTCATTGAAGCAATCAATTGTTTTGCCAAAGCCTTTTGTTGCAAAAATGCAGCTTGCTGAGCCCATTCAGCTTGAGTCATTTCACCCACATATCTTATTTGAGATGGGTCATTGGGGAGATAAGTGAAAAGATTGTTATAGTTTGCTTTTTCATAGGCTAAGGCAGCATTCAGGTCACTTTGTAATGAGTTGTTGAAAGCAGCTTCGAGGTTAGTGGCAAGTTTACCGACGATGCCAAGAATGTTGACAGCTACCGAGTCCATTTGATTGTCGGTTAACGAGCTAGCGTTTGCTTTCAAGAACGCAGTGGTGTTGTCCATAATATTTTTGAAATATTGTTGAGAATTGAAATTCAAGAGGCTTTGTGCTGTAAGGCCTAAATTTAAAAAAATATTAGATAGTTAATAAAAAAGGGTATATAGGCGAGGTGGGGCTAGAGACCGGAAAAGTGGGGAATTTCCTCGATTGGGGATTTTTGTAACATCACTTTCCTTGAACAATTTTTTAAGGAAAGTGATGTCCTACAAAGTTGCAACTCTTGAAATTTTGGGTTGAAATGACCCATTGAAGTATAGCGGCGTAGAAAAGATAGATTTCAAGATTGGGTAAAATGTGGTTTACAAAAAATGGGTTAAATTTTTTTCAAATCCCTTCCCCGAAAATCCCGATATTCGATCCCGTCCCAAATCCCGACAATCCCGTCATAGTGCATCCAAAAAAATCCCATCCCGGCCAAGAGGCCTATTCCAGACCCGGAATCGAACACTAATCTACTCTCTATTAAAGACGAAGTTCGTTCCATGTCTGACAAAAGTTTTTTATGATGAAATTCGATTTCTATAATTTTTTGCATGTTGTTCCCCGTATTTTTAAAGGGGGAATGAGTATTTTTCGGATTTTTTACCCGCATCCTTTTCAAACTTTGGGAACTGTTCAATTTTAACGTAGAACAAAACCCAATATGAAAGGTAGTTGATCAGATTCTCTATGGCATAGTGGTTAAGGCGACCAGCCACTTACGCCAAAGGATCTGGGTTCGACTCCCCAAAAGGGTAGGAGCAAAACGGGTCTGGCAGATGCTAAAACGGGTGCGGTACATTTTTAAGGCTGCGAATGTTTTGTAAAAGAAACCTACTCTAACTCTTTCCAATGATGACTTCCGTTTTATGCAAATCCTTTTTCTGTGAAACTTTTTTTAGAAAATTGTTGAAAAATGGGGACTAAAACGGGTGCGGCATGAATCGGCTATTTCTGAAGGGCTAAACACTTTGAACAAAAGAGAAAGAGTTTCTCTTTTGCAAAACATTCGCAGCTTTAAAAATGTGTCACACCCAGACCCGCACGGTAAATACTGTAAGCCTGCGTCTGGACTACTTAGTCCTACCCGGGCGGGGTAGATTTCTCTTTTGTTCGAAGCGTCTAGCCCTTCAGAAATAGCCGATTCATGCCGCACCCGACACTCGTTTTTAAAAAGTTTTTCGACTCTTGTAGCATGATAAATTGCGAGAATTAGGGACTGTCCTTAAATTACGTTTGCCAAGAGGGGGGGGGGGTCTCTGAAAATCTAATACTCTATTAAAATTTTAAGATTTTTCTAAGGAAAAAGCTAACGGAGGTGAGGGGGCGGGGGTCCAAAATCCAATTTTTTGCAAACGTAATCTAAGGACAGCCTCTTAAGTGAATTAGCTCCATACATTCTTATCCATTATACCATTCTAATAACCTCTTAGCACTAGACCAATCTAATTAATTGGTTTACCAATTTTTCATATTTTACAAATTGATTTCATTAGTATCTTTTTCGACTACATGGTCTTAAACAATGAAGCGTTATTTAACTAAGCGAACTTTTGGACTCTATCTTTGTGACACTCTATACGTTGGTAGTCTCTTTGAAGTATAAGTTTTTATTTATTTATATTAACAATAGTTGAGCAAAATTTTTAAGATGATTTATATGTCCATAATCTGGGTTTTTGAAAATTGGGCAAAAGTTTTCGGACCTGACCGGGACTCGAACTCGGACCTCTTGGCTACCATCTAAGTGCACTATCATTGTGCTACCGAGACCTACAACTGAATGTCCGAAATTTCAGAAATTGAAATGCCCCAAAATTTCAAAAATTTCGGGTATTCAGTTATAAGTCTCGGTAGCACAATGGTAGTGAACTTGGACGGTAGCCAGGAGGTCCAGGTTCGAATCCCGGTCGGGACGAAAACTTTTGCCCAATTTTCAAATTCCCTATATTTTCCACCCGGCACCGTTAACCTCTGGCCCAGGGGACAGGATGCCATGTAGTGGCGTAGGCAAGGGGGTGGCAGGTGCCCCCTAGTGGATGAAATTTAAAAAAATTCCCACACATAAAGACCCCTTTAGGTAAAACACCTTTTTTGGGAAAGTGCCCCTATCCGACACTTCTCCAACGCCACTGGGGCCATGGTCCCCAAATCGAAAATTTCATAAGAAACCTAGGTGCCCCCAAATCCTGATTTCGCTATTCTGATAACCATAATATGTCATGCCGATCGTTTAAAAAAAGTTAAAAAGTTAGTACCCTCTGATTTTTCTCTTGGTCTATGAAAATGATCGGTATTTTTGACCTCCGACGGTAGAAGGCCGAACAAAATAAATCATAAGAGTATCCCTTATAATTTTGCCAAAAAAGTTTCCGCCCCTCGTCAGCTGTGCTCCCCTCTCCAATGTATTATCTTTTTGACGGACACTTGATCATCACGATAGTTGGTCAATCAGATAGTTGACCGACCAGAAACTTAACCTTCTCGGACACTTAGCAGCCCGTGCACTTGGCCAATTTGATATCAATCTCATTTTGACTCTTTTACAGCGGGGAACAAGACTGCGTTAGAGCACTGAATAATTTTGAACAAATTTATGTCTGACAATATCGTGAAAGAATGAAATCATATAAATCACACTTTCAACGATATTGACAAAACTTAAATAAAATTACTTCCAGAACATATAGGATAATAGTCATGAATATTTTCTACACACTAAGAAGATTTATATGAGACAAAGCTGTACCACATATATTTAATACTTTTAATATATTCACGTGCGAGAAAAGAGAATTTCACTCACACACCTCAAGTCTGCTTTTTAACAGACTTGAGGTGTGTGAATGAAGTTTTATATTGACGCTAGTTACAGTAGTGAGTGAAAAACGCACTAATCCTTTCATATTGAAAACGAAAATAATTTTTTTCATCAGTCAGTCTTTCTTCCCTATCTGCTTTACAACAAAGCCACTAACTATAGTTTTCTATATTCGACTTATTTATTGACAGGACTCAAAAAGTACCATATCATCAGAGTATTCACTCCCCCAGCTGTGTAGGGAGAAGGATAGACCAAAGTTTTTGAACAATGGTTGTTAAAAAAAACTTTAATCCTCGTAGATCTCTAGAATATATGGGCTTATAGTATAAGAGTTTAAAAAATAAGTTTTACGTAAGAAAAATTTGTCACAAGATCAAGCTTAAATGGAGACAATAAATATGTTGTCAAATCCATAAAATTGTTAAAAGATCCGGAGCAAGTATACAATGCGGGCGTCACTTAACGTGACCTAAATTTGAAAAAATAATTTCTTAAATTTTTTTCAAAAATCAACCCAATATGGGTAATTTTATGCGGGGAATCGATTGCGAACACTCTCGAAGCCTAGAAACCACATCAAAGCGGTGAAAATCTTTTTTTTCTCAGAAAATCTGGCAAATATGCTAGAGCTTGTGATTCTTGTTATAAATGTGGCCCTAAACATATTTGTCAGATTTTCTGAGAAAAAATGATTTTCACCGCTTTGATGTGGTTTCTAGGCTCCGAGTTTGTTCGCAATCGATTCCCCGCATAAAATTACCCATATTGGGTTGATTTTTGAAAAAAATTTAAGAAATTATTTTTTCAAATTTAGATCACGTTAAGTGACGCCCGCATTGTATACTTGCTCCAAAGATCCTTTTACATCCTTTTTATAGGAAGTTATTTCTAACAAGGGACGTCACGAAACTATCATACTCAAAAAATTTTCAAACTCGGCTAACTTTGTAGAGCATACCCACTTGCCATTTAAAAGCGATCGAATTTTTACCTTACAAAAATGAAGCAGTGGCGGAACCAGAGGGGCAGAGGTGCCATGGCAATGTCGTAAATGAGGAGAGGGAGGGATAACTACCCTCTCCTGAACTGAGTAGAGGGAGGAGTAGCTACCTCCTCCTGAAGATTATAAGAATCTCCCTTATGATTTTACCAAAAAGTTTTGAAAATTCGCATAAAAAACCTAATGGTCCTTCATTACGATTTTTACCAAAATTTCCTATTTTTTCAACAAAATATGCTATTTTTCATTTTCAGCTTTTTCAGCTTAGCATTTCTCAAAAAAACTTCGCCTACGGCGCATAAGAGGAACTTTTATGTTTTTTCGAAAATTTTTTGGAGAAAATCGAAAAAACATAAGGAGGAAACTTATGATTTTTGGGGGTCACTAAATTACCAATCATTTGGCAATCATTTTTTATTGGAAATTTGCTCTTTATAGGATCTAGCCCTATAGTCAATTTAGGCTATTTTTAGAAAATTTATTTATTTTTCTCTCTTCTTACTCCTCCTCAGGAAAATTTTACGCGGGTACATTTTCATCTATTAAATTAGAATTCTATGTAAAATAAGGATAAAAGATGTAGGATTTACAAGTTCAAACATAGAACACTTCAACATGAAAAAGTAAATTCCCATTATAAATGAAGAAATAGAAAATGCGTAACAAGACAGCTCGACGTCGAAAATTCTAATTTGCAAAAAACGAATTTATCACTTAAACATTTAAAATGGTTAATAAAAGTTTCCCTATTATTTTTGTTCTTTCTTTTTCATATTTTATTTTTATACAAGCATTTTTGATCAAGATCCCTGAGCATGCAGTTTTATACGATAAGTTGCAAGCTGATGGCACTTTATATAAGGTGAAATATTGGAATTTTTTTAAAAATGAAGTAAAAATTTAGACGTTTGATCGATATATTCGGAAAAAGAACCCAAAAACAGACTTGCCAAATTTGAGAAGATATAAAGAGTTTATAGAAAAGTATAGAAAACCAGAAAAATTAAGATTGAATCCTTTATGTTATTTTAATGCTTTACCTTGTCAATATATATTATAAAAATTTGATTAGGTTATTCAATAAGTATTTCGCGCTACTTTTTTATCGGAAGACTCCAAAAAACCGTTTTCGACAAAAAATTTTTCAGTAGTAGGTAAGAATGTATGCTGAATGCGATCCAATCAGTCTTTTTAAGCGTAACCCATGTTTTCGTGCCAATAAATAGATTTTTGAAAAAATTTGGATTTTTCAGTGTTACAACTTAAAGGACCAGTCCAGTAATTTACAACCATATGAAAAAATGATATATTCGGAAAGATCATGAAAAATGCTCAATTTTTCATGATCTTTCCGAATATATCATTTTTTTCATATGATTGTAACTTACTAGACTGGTCCTTTAATATGTCTTTTCGTATTAAACGTTTTTTGGAGGGTGGGTATTATTCAACTAACCTGTTTGAGTAATATCCAGTCCACCAGTTGTTGTCACTTGTGCATCTGTTATTACATAACCATTCGTTGCATTTCTATAAAAATATCCACCCTGTAAGGAAATACTTTGCGTCGAAGTCACATCCAAAATTGAATTCCAATGTGGATTGGTATTCGTATCATAGCTACCAGAAGTTATTTGAAATTGAATTTGTCCATTGTTAAAAGTTGATGTCCATTTTATATTTGTGAGTTGGGTCAAGTTTGATGTCGAACTTGACATGAAAACAAGGTTAGGAGCGTCACATTGGATGTAGCCATTTGAGAAAGTGATTGAATAGCCATCTTGGAAATTCACCTTAAATGGTTAAGAAATTGAAATTTTTTTGGTTTATAAAGGGCCAGCCCACGGCCCGGGCTTGCCCCAACCGACCCACGACCGGCCCGATGCGCTGGGCCGGGCATCACGATCAATAGAGCCGGCCGAGCCATGACCCTAGTCCAATAGCCATTCCTAAACCTTAGACTTTTGGTATCTTTGAAACAATAAAAAAAATGACCAAAATTTATCAAAAAATTGCCACAATTTTCATTTTTTAAATTTCATTTTTCATTTTTAGAAATTTTTGACGTCAGAATAATACCGGCGTCAGGTCAAAATAACTTTTTATGGTTGAGGAATTTTGGCATGACGTCTTTAACAAATATAGCTCGAAATTTTTAAAAAGACGCTATGTCAAAATTCATCTTCCATAAAAAGATATCTCGTTCTGAGCCGGTAATATTATTAGTGAATGTTCTGAAATTGTCAGAACGAATTGTCAGAACGAAGCCCTAATAAAACTGGCTTACATATCCGGTAGCGACGTTAAATTTTGTGCCTGATGTCAA
Organism: Acrobeloides obliquus; assembly: GCA_034698545.1. Classification (NCBI taxonomy): domain Eukaryota; kingdom Metazoa; phylum Nematoda; class Chromadorea; order Rhabditida; family Cephalobidae; genus Acrobeloides; species Acrobeloides obliquus. Next base: position 12,575 of record JAQGBS010000311.1, on the reverse strand, counting down.
TTGATTTTGGAAATTGGCATTTGAGCTAAAGTTGCCAGATAGGATTAAACTTGCAGTGGAAATATAATGTATGTTGTTGGTAATTTCCGGTTGTACGCATTCTGAAACAAAAACATCAAGTATCTATATAAAGTTTCATAGCAACTACAGTTGCCTCAAAATTGCAAACAATTTTGCAATTTTTGCGCGATTTTTTCAATTTTTTAAAAGTTTTTTAACATATATCAAAATAATCTTATAAATGGATTTGCGAGAAAACCGATTGCGCGCATTGTCGAACTTTGAAAACGCTGACCCTGATTTATGGAAGAGATGTGTGTATTAAAGCGAAAATTGGCTAATACAGGGTCAGAATAAGGTTTTCAAAGTTCAGCAATACGAGCGTTCGATTCCTCGCAAGAAAAACCCCTAAGGATTATTTTGGTAAAATTAAAAACTTAAAAAAATCTCGCAAAATCATAAAATTGCCCTTTTTGGGACATACAGGGTGTTCCAAATTTTTTTTACGCTAAAAAATGATTATAACTTTTTTCAAATAAATCCGTTTTCGATAATTCTCTTTTTTCAGCGCATCCCCGAAGTGTCAAAATTCATCTTTGATTATCGTCCTTGAAAAATTATGTTTCTACCACAACGCTTCGGGGATGCGCTGAATTGATTTCTCGCATAAAATAATCCTTCAAACGATGATTTTAGAAGAAAAATCCAAAATTTGCATATTTTCGCTTCAATACAAAACATTCATTTCCCTGAATCAGGATCAGGGAAGCATTTTCAAGTTTTGGGAATGCGCGCAATCAATTCCCCGCATAAAATTACCCCCAAAAAGGTAATTTTGAGACAAGAAACCCAAAAATTTTTGATTTTCGCAAATTTTGGGAGCTATTATAATGGGATGACTCAAGGATCAAAGAGGCTATGGCTCTGAAATACTTATCTGGACCTAAACTTTTCTTACCCGTGAAACCTGTAATCAAAATAGGTGAGAAACTATCCGATGCCTTCAAAACTATTTGTGTAGTTTGCGAATTATTCAAAGCATTAATGATAGATGATGCTTCAAGCCCTTGGATTTTGAATGTATCTAGGAAGAAATTCAAATATTGGCTACTGAACACGCTCGGATTAAGCCATGTAGCATTTTGGATTTGGATTGAAATAGTGTTATTTTGGGCCGATGTAAAGTACATTTGGCCGCCACTAAAAATTATAAAATTTTATTTTGTTTATTCATGACCAAAATGATGAATGAGTATATGAGACACAGCAAAACTTGCAGTAGTAACACATGCAAGGCTACATCCCTATGTTACTAATCCTGCACTGGGCGCGCTTTGCGCGCTGTTAAGGTACCTTGGGAGCACAGGTTTTTTGACCCCTGCTGGCCACTTAAAACGGTTTTCTCGGGACCCTTAAAATCTTTTCACCCAAATTAGTCAAAATTGACAAAATCTGAAAAATTTTTAAAATGTTCATTTTCCGCAAGTTTTTGTCCTAATAAACCTGCGGTAGGGGGTCAGAAAAATTTCTACATCACTCAAAACCATTTCCAATCGATTCGTTGGTTGTAAACACTCCCGTAAAAAGACATTTTCGCGCTAATTTGAAAAAGTTAGAGCCGATTTTTACCAGGGGCGCAGGAATTTTGATCAAAAAATAGTCACATAAAATGATTTTACTCAAAAGCCTGAAACCTCTCGACCCCAAGTCCATTAAAATAATTAAATTGTCCGTGTGCTTGAAAATCGTACGTTTTTTCAAAACAAGTGCTAGTTAAAAAATGTCAAAAAAATCTATATTTTCCCTGAATCAGGATCAGGGAAGTTTTTTCACGCTTCGGCGATGCGCACAATCGATTTCTCACATGATTTTACCCCTAAAAATAATCTTTTTAGAAAAAAATTTTTTTCTTGGATTAGACCATGATTGTCACCCTCCTCCCTCTTTAAGCAAATTAGAATGCATGTCTATAAAATTTTTGAAAAAAATCGATTTTTTATTCTACAATTTTGGTCAAATAGGGGGCTGAAAAAATAACCCCCGGGGGTTACTTTAGAGGAAATATGGTATATTATAGTGAATACCTTAGTTGTATGGAAGAATTGTTATTATTAACTTGAATATATAGTTCTGCGCCATTCATATCTATAGAGGTTCCCGTATAAAACTGAGCTAATGTATTGTTGTTGATGTTCTAAAATATGTAAATTGATTAATTTCTCTGATTTTTGGGGGGAGGTCCACCGATTCTACGGATCCTTCCCCCTCCATAGCGCCGCCACTGCCTGAAACCTATACCTTGACATAAACCACCGAATTATCAGGTATAATCCTAACAAACGTCGTAAAAGTAGCGTTTGCGACATTTTGCAATTGCCCATCTTGGTTAGGATCATATGTCATATTCCATGCCATGATATAAGCAAAGTCATTTGTTACTCCATTACTTTCTACTATCGAAGCTTTTCCATTGAGCTTTGACATAACTGCGCCGGAAGTCATATTGGTAATGTTAAAATAATTTTTATCTGCTATTATACTAGAAGTATATTGAAAGTAAATATAGGCCGATGCCATTAAGTAATTTGGAATAAACTAAAAGAAAAACTTAATGGAATTCCGTCGCGTGGGGTGGTGTTACATTCAGATCTGTTTTTTTATTATTAAAATCCAACAAGTTCAGATTAGGAGAATACAAGTAGGGTTGCAATATTTCAACGTTACAACCTGGCAACCCTATCAATGTACAAAGGTTTTCATAAAAAGTGATGGTCTACAAAGTTGCTCCTGAGATCATGAGAAACATCTTTGTGGAACATCACTTGTTATGAAAACCTTTGTTTCTTGATAGTCTTGCCAGATTGTAACATTGTAATGTTGAAATCTGGCAACCCTAAATATAAGCTGTCTATACAACAATTCGAAAAAACGCGCTGCATCGTGTTTGGGAAAAATTATTGAGAGAGAAGGAAGGGAGCATTTCAAATAAATACTTGAAATGTATCACTAGAAGTTTCCATAAATTTAGCCGGCCTAAAATCGCCAACGATGTATGCTACAGAGCCAACGATTGTGACCTAAAAATCTTTCACTTTTTGTTTGATTTTCAAAATAAATTCAACCTGTGCATTCACAACAATTAGCTTATAGTCCGGTGTATCAATCCGCCCATAAACCACTGACCATAAAGCAAGTGAATTCAAAGTGTAACTTATTGAGTTGTCCAACGCATTATTTAAAGTAGACAGTATACCGACGACAGAATTTCCATCAGTCATAGGAACTATTGAAAGCGTTTTAAGGATTGCTTCAAGCTGTTGTGCCGATGCATCGTTTATATTTTGCATCTGTTGAGTGATAAGCTTTGCGAGTTGATCTGCAGTAAGTCCATCAGTAGAGGTGTTGAGTTGGTTTTTTAAGGCATTACGAATTGCATTCAGGATTTGATCTTGAGTCTAAAAACAAAAATTTTCATGTTGAGTTTTATTAAGTGTTTACTTTGTTTGCAATTGGTAACAATGTATTCAAAACGTTATTAATCAAGCTATTTCCGGATGTTTGATTCATATTTAATAGTGGTGTACTAGTAGAGACGCAATCGATCACTGCATTAATTACAGAGAGACTCGGGTTATTTCCAAGTTTGTTAACACCATTCTAGAAATTTTCTTATTTTCAACAAAAAATGTTCCTCCCCTCATCCCATTAAGTAGTAGGGAAGAGGACAGGGGAGCAATTGCCCCATCAAGAACCGAAATTCCTTGAAAAAATCCGGGGCAGATCTTTAGAAAAAAATTTCAAAATTTTACAGCAAAAATATAAGGGGAACCATTAGGAAAAAATTTCATTTTTGATTTTGAAGAGGACACCAAGTGCCCCAACGTAGCTACGAGCCTGGAGTGGGTGAAGCCTTGCGTGGAGAAGGGGTAGAGTCTTTATTTAGAGGCTTTTCGTGGCAGATCTGGCACCCTTTTCATGTATGAGGAGAAGAGGTCTCAAATTGCGGAAATTTTGAAACAGACTGCCCTGACGTGGTCCTGATTTAATTCATACAATTTTACCTGACATTGATTATCACTAACAGAATTCACTGTAACGGTTCCTACAAAAAGGGGATCTGAAACAGCCCCATATTTATCCGTGACTTCAACATAGATATCATAATTTCCAGAGCTTATTGTAAAATTGAAACTTTCGGTATTTGATGAAGAAATTAAGCTCAAAGACGAAGAACCTGGCGAAGCCTTATAAAAAGTATACAACAAGATCCCATCCTCATCTACCCAGCCAGAACAAGTGACTTCAGTAAACGTCAAAGCATTGAAAACTACTGGACTAATAACACATGTTCCTGGAACCGGAGCTTGGTTGTTCTAAAAAATTAATTTTTTAGAATTCTCAAGTTTTAACAAACCTCAAGGGTGTATACTTTTTGTGCAATTTGACCATTTCCTAGCAACATTTTTACCGATGCTCGAAATTCGAATGAAAAAACATCACTCCGGTTTAATAAGATGGATTGGAGATTATTTTTTACCGAGATGTTCCATACATTTCTAGCAAAACTTGTGTTGCTGATGCTTATCCATGGTCCAAATGATGAGTTTGTATAAACCCGACGAAAATCGAGTTCAATAAATTGTTGTTCAGAGCGACAAGTGGTACAATTGGCAAAAACTTGTTGGTTGTAGCCTATTGAAATTTTGGTAGCGTTTCTTGACGGGATATAGATGCAGTCGGGTGTGCAACTAATAATATAACAACTAGATGGAGGGGAACTTGATAAATATAAAACTTACTTATAAACCATATGTACATTGTCATATGGATCACCATTTCCTCCAGAGCCATCGCCAACAGTAAGAGTTGAATGTGATTCCATATTGTGGCCATCACTCGTAAAACTATCTCCACTTATTTGCCCGTATTTTGTAGATTTTCCTCCGTCAAATTGATTTCTATCAGTGGAAGTTTTATCCCATTGATTTGAATCCAAAGTCGAGCCATATTTAACCAGACCTTCATTGCCAGAGCCAGAAAAACTTCTTTCATTTGAGGGGTCGTATGTTGTAAGGTTGTCAGAGGATGATGGTGTTGTAAGGTTGCCAAAAGGAGATTCTGTTGTAGAGTATGCATTTGGATCTTGTTCAAAGCCATGTTTTGTCGTTGTTTTATCTTCTCCATAAGGATCTTGAGAAGAAAGATTGGTTGAATTTGAAAATTTGCTAGATTCCGACTCGGAGACATAATTTTGTGTAGTAGACGAAATTTCCAAGTCATCATTTTGTGCTGTAGACTTAAATTTATTAAGATCATAGCCAATATTAGAAGGATTGGTAGATAAACTAGTATTATTCCAATTGACGGTGGATAAACCAGAATCATTCTTATTTGATAAGGAGCTATAAGAGGTCAGACCACTTCCAGATGATGGATCTTCGGTCGAAAACATGGATATAGAACTACCATCATTTGTAGTTGTTCCATTCCGTTGATTAGAATAAGTGCTTTTGTCAAGTTGTGTAGGAGCAGAATCACTATAAGTAGTACCAGAGCTATTGGTAGGCTCAGAATTATTTCCAATTGATCCTGGGATGGATGTTCCTTTTTCATTGCCACCACTGCTATTTTTAGACCAAAAATTGTACCGATTCGTAGATAAAGAATTATTTTCACCAAAATTTTTTGTTGATGTCGAATTTCTACTAGAGCTACCAACGAGTGGAGTAGTACCACTCAAAGTTGTTAAACTAACATTCTTTCCATCATCGGTTTGATATGATGTTGTTGAATCACTGCAATTACTATACCAACATGGCCTGCTTGACTTGAGTGTGGTTGAAGAATTGATAGTTGAGCTTCCTGCTGAACCACGAGAAGTACGTGATGACCAGGTTGATGTGCTTTTCGCGTCTTTACTATTAACCGTAGAGGATACATGAAGACCCCCATCCTTCGCTGATGATGATGATTTTGTACTGTTTGGATAAAACGATGTAGTCATCTTTTTACTTGAGCCTGATGTTGTCGTTTCCTCATTTAAAGTTGTAAACTTACAATCTTCATACCAACACGGCCAGTTAGACTTGGGTGTGCTACTTTGTGCTTGACCTTTTGTACTAGCTCTCTTAGTAGTAGATGTAATAGATTTGTTAGTATCACTCGAGAATTTAGTGATAGTCGAAGTGCCAATTGACGAACTTTTGGTCGACATTGTAGAAGAAGCATTATTTTGTTGCTTTGTTGGTATACCTAAATTTTATATTTTTTCGAAATTTTTAGACTTGAAAGAAAATTTGTTCACCACTATATCAACTTTAAAATTTAAAAGATTTATGTAAGGCACCACTCGTTCTATACGTTTTGGTTTACCCAGTCCTTATATGAATCTGTGGACAAGAAGCATTTTAGAGGCTCGTTATTGCGCTCTATTGATTCCTCGCATGAAATAACTCCCTGATACTTCACCCTCAAAAATTTTTTGTATAATTTTCACGGGTATCTCCACTAATTTAAAAATCATCAGTTTTTATGGATACCCTATAGTATAATTGTTCCTAAACTTTAATCCGTAGACGCCGGTTGACCTACTCTCGGCAGTCAAGTGTCATATCTCTGTAAGGAATAAAAATTTTTCGATGCGGTTGTTTAAAATTGTTCCCATGCAATGGCGCACGTGACTCATCAACTGTAAAAAGTTAGAGCGAAAAAACTCGTGTCTCCCAAATTTGCATTCTCCAGTAAAAATACAAGTGGGGTGAGCTCCGGGTTGAAAACTAGTGCGAAACGTGCGCCATTGCATGGGAACAACTTTAAAAAAGCCGCATCGAAAAGTCTTTTATCCTTACAGAGATATGGCACTTTGACTGCCGACAGTAGGTCAACCGGCGTCTACGGGTTAATTGATAAGGAAAACTCATATTAGTGATAAAAGTTGCCTCTTGGAGTAGTTGATGTAGTCGGTATAGTTGATGTAGTCGTAGTATTAGATGTTGTTGTAGTGGTAGGTATCGTTGTAATTGTAGTGGTAGGTGTCATTGTAATTGTAGTAGTAGGTGTTGTAGTTGTAGTAGTAGGTGTTGCTATAGTCGTAGAAGTAGTAGTTGTGGTAGTGCTAGATGTTGTTGGTGCTATAGTGGTTGTTGTCGTACTAGTCGGCGAAGTCGATGTCGTTGTCGTGATAGTATTTGTTATCGGAATCATGTTCGGAGTTGTGATCGTAGTGGTCGTCGTTGGAGCCGTAGTTATGATCGTCGTGGTTGTTGGGATTTTAGGCGTAGTGGATGTCGTTGAAGTTGTTGTGGCCATTATCGTTGTAGGTGTTGTTGATGATGTAATCGTCTTGATCGTCGTAGATGCTTGAGTAGTCACCTCATCCATCGTTGTTTGTGCCAATTTCGTCGTTACTTGGGTTGTCAACATTTCAGTTGTTGTTGGCACAAATGCACTAGTTATGCAAGGATACGTGTCACAATCAGTTGTAGAAAACAAAGGTGCAGTTGTTGTTGGTACTTCCGTTGTCTTTGTAGGGATAGATGTTTGAATTACACATATAGGATCTTCCGTAATGGCTTGTGGTATTACTATAGTAGATAGTATAGTTGTAGTAGGTAGCATAGTTGTAGTAATGTCATAAACATCAACTATGCAATCCGTTTGATTTACGATAATTGATGAGGCATAAAAACGTGTCGTTGGTGCCGCCGCCTAAAATTTTTTATTGTCCCGAAAAATTTAAGCCATCTCTAAAAAATATCTTCAATCTTCAATTCTTCGATTTTTAGCACTTTTTAAGGTTTTTTTATACAATTTTGTCTAGTGAAGTTCGTATCCAGGTCTTCGGATCATACAGAGTGTTTCAGATGAAATCTACCTATTTTATTTTGACATAGCTTTTTTCTGGAAAAGTATTCTGAATTACCGACTTTTGGAAAATAATGAGCTAATTTGTCCATTTTATGCATCTTTTTTTGCTTTTGAAAATCTTGACTTTGGGCAAAAAGTTTTCATCAGGGCTAGGATTCGAACCCCTTTATGAGCAAAAAGCGAGAGCCATACCACTCGGTTATGAAAGTCGGTTAGTCACTCGTTTAAAATTTTTCGGCAAAATCGACCTTCATAGCCGAATGGTATGGCTCTCGCTTTTTGCTCATAAAGGGGCGGGTTCGAATCCCAGCCCGGGCGAAACCTTTTGCCCAAAGTCAAGATTTTCAAGAACAAAAAAAACATGCATAAAATGGACAAATTAGCTCGTTATTTTTCAAAATTTGGAAATTCAGAATACTTTTCCAGAAAAAGGCTATGTCAAAATAAAATAGGTAGGTTTCATCTGAAACACCCTATACATGGGCAGAGGTCCAGAAATGGGCCTCTGTAGTAAATACTCAAGATTAACCTCTTACCCTCTCGTAAAAATCTTAGCGACTTTTTTTAGTAGTCACTCGGAAGAGGGGGGAAATCGAGGTAAAAATTATTAAAAAATTTTTACAACCTTTTTTTGGTTGTCAATTCGGGGAGTGGTATAAAATTGTTGACTCCCTTTTACCCCCTTATAAATTTTTGGAAAATATAAACCGTCTCTGCCCAGGATGCTTCGGATTCATTGCAAGGATCTGAAGATTTGGCAATGACCGTTAGAAGAAGGTGGTGAATCTCATTAATTTAAAAATTGTAAAAAAATTTCAAATTTTTTTAAATCTGGCTCACAGTTGTTGTTATGGTCAATGTTGTTGTAGTATTAATGGGTATTAAGGTTATAAAGTATGCATCACTTGTTATGAGATATTCATGATTGCCTAAATATTTAGTTGTAGAATTTATATATTTTTTTACCGTTAGAAACAATTTGTGATGATTGAGTTGTTTGCCCGAAAGATTTCGCAAATAGTCCAAAAAACTACAAAAATCCATTTAATTGGAGAGATTATACAAAATATATCCATAACTCGCCAAGATTAATAAAATGGCATCAAAATTATTAAAATTGAAAAATATTTTGGGTTATTGAAACGAAAACATTAATCAGGGTTTTCGTTTCAATAACTCAAAATATTTTTCAAATTCAATAATTTTGGTGTCATTTTATTCATCTCGATGAGGTATGAAAAAAAATTTTATTCTATGACTTAATTCTCAAAATGTCAATGTTTTGAATTTTATGTTTTATTAAATCGTTTCAATAAACAATCTGATTTATTCACAAGCTCTGCGTTTCAATGTTTAAACTCATTTGAAAATTTTTCAAGATTTTGTTTCACTCATAACTTTTTTATAGTTAGATTTTCAAGTAGTGCAGTAGAAGCAAAAAATGCTCCAAATTTTATACTCTATCACATGGCATCAACTCCCCAAAAATAGACTGGTCCTTTAAAGTTAATTACCAAAAAAACTTACGATTATCAAAATTAAATTTAGCAAAAACATGTTACATCTTACTTTTTTTGTAAATAAGATAAAATGACTATCTAATGGATTTGACTCTCAAAATTTTCTTTTATACAATATAATATCTTCTCTTATTTATGGTTTACATTTGTCGCTATAGTAATAGTCATACCAACATACAGTAAAATAAACAGAGATTTCAAAAACCCAAACAATAAAAAATGAGAAAATTTATGAGAACCATTAAAATTTTAAAAGTGGATGAGATATTGAGATTAAAAGCATTTTGAAAAAAATTTGAAAAACGTTTTGAGAGGTGTTTCGGTGAAAGCACCGAATATAGCACAACAAAGAAGGAAGCGCAGTGAAATAACAAGAAATTCGAGTGCAAGAGAAAAAGCTTTAAGAAATCAAAGCCATTTAAGAAAGTTTACAAGTCAGGTGGTCCATTTTTGAATGTAGTTTTAGAGGTCATCCAAATATTACATAATCAAAATTTTCGGTTTTTTTACCCCTCCCTTCTGTAATGAACCGTAATCATTTGGCTACCCCCTCCCCCCCATAATTACGTAATCAATGATAAAATTTTTTAAATAAAAATCAAAGCCTTATAAACAATTTTTATAACAAAAATATGATATTACGACAAATGTTATTTGGTTTTAAATTGAAAAATTGCTAACGGTTTTTCGAAAAAAATCGTAAAAAATTGAAATAGTTTAAAAAAATTGGAAAAAAATTGAAAAAATTCGAAAAAATCCAAAAAATTGAAAAAATTGGATAAAATTGAAGAAATTCAAAAATATATAGGGATCATTTTTAGAAAAAAAATTTTGGGTCCAAAATTTATGAAAAAATCACGAAAATTCCACCTTTTGGGGCACCCTGTATAGTTAAAAAATTGAAACTGCTTATATAAACATGGAGGTGTGGCCAAATGATTACGGTTGATTACAAGGGGGACTCAAATTTTGGAATACCTGGACATCCTCAACAGCAGCATCATAATCCTGAAAAACAGGATTAAGAATTTGATGTATTCTAGACAAATCTCCTTATATATTGAGAAAAGGCAGCTTTCTAGATTTAAAAGAAAGAATGCACTCAAGAAAGTACAAAAACATTCTTAGAATTACATATTTTATTCAAAAAAAGAAGCTTTTCGGTGCGACCACTGAAATAACACTAATGTTTGTTTAACTAGAAAGGGATTGAATAAGATCTTGTACCTTTAAAGAAGGATTAGTATTGAAACTTATCGTACGATGTCGTTTTGAAATAAATAGAGTATGTTGAGTTTTAGTACACTCCTTTTAGGACTAAAAGTCGATATCTAATTACTTTTAAGTTTTGTCAATATTCTTAAGTTATGATTTACTTGGTTTCATTCTTTAAGAATATTGTCAGACATAATTGGTTCAAAATTAGATCGAAATTTTCTAAAATATTGCTGCATTGACCATTTTCTAGAAAAAATGTGAGTCAACATCGATTTGGTTTTTGTGCTGTTTGGTAAGATTTTAAAATTTTAAAGTTTTGTAATAAAAAAATGATTAAGCATCGCAAGTTAAAATGTTTTTGCCCAATGACTAAAGACATTCTCATTTTAGGCATTTCATTTATTAATCAGCGAAATTTTATATAAAAGGTTTTCATTTTATAGCTTGATCTTGTTTTAAAAGTCATGAATTTTGCCAGTTTTTGGTTTTTATATGCTTTAAAAAAATTTCGGAGCTAGTTCACTTGTTGAGAGGCGCTTATCATGGCCAAAAAGTCGAAATTTTTTCTTTTAACCTTTTAACGTTCCTGTTCCATATATGGAACATAAACTTCAAAGATAGAGTTGAGTCACTTGTTTGTGCTTCTTCCGCAAAAAACTAATCACATAGATTGGTTAAATGGATCGACTAACACGTGCCAAAAAAACTCCATCTGAGCTTGTTTATTGATGCAGTTTAGGCACTATTTATTAATAGTAAAAATGAGCTTGTTTTGATTTTTTTATTTTTTTATCATTATTAGAGGGCATTAGAAAATTTTTCGCTAATATAGAGTTGTTGATTGTAAAATATTTTTCTAATTATCGTCAAAAAATTTTAGTCAAAGTAGCTTTTTACTCAATAAAAACGATCATAAAGATTTGTTCCATATATGGAACAGGCCACAAAATATGTCATTTTTTAAAAGGGAGGGGTCCAACTTAGCGTCGGGTAGAAAATTTTTTACACAAGTGACTCTTTAGGGGTAATTTTATAACATTTTTTCATGATATTCAATGATATTGGCCACGTTAAAGGGTTAAAAGATCAGGTCACTCAGTTACAATCATATGAAAAAATGACAATGATGCTCATCAACAAGTGAACTAGCTCCAAATTTTCCTTTTTCTTAAAAAATTGAAAATTTAGCAAAAATGTTCAAATCATTTTTCTTCACCTTTGCAATCTTTGGCATTGCCTATGGCCAAATGGATACGACAGAAACGACAGAAATGTTTGAAACTACGACATCCCAGGACCAATTATTGAGCTCAAAACCAGATGAGTACGTTACGATCGAAAAAACGCAACAAGGTGGAGAACGATATTACCTCCAACAACCAGCTGGGCGCTACATTTCCATCTGGCATGATATCCCATTGTTTGCTGACCAACAAAACAACATCTACAATATGGTCGTTGAAGTGCCTCGTGGAGAGGTTGATAGTATCGAGGTAATTTAAGAGTACAAGAAAAGTTGGAGTTCTATCATCGTGCCATAAATATTGTCAATTCATTTTTGTATGCAAACTGTGCATATTGTTAAGTAGTCTATAAGGGTCTCAAAAACAACCCAAGCGAGCCGCGACACGGCTTACCAAAAAAGAAAAAGATGCAATCAAGGGTCAAAATTTTAAAAAATTTCGTCGATCGACTCAGCTCGCCAAGCGCATCAAAGCAAATACCATATCATGGGTTTTGGAGGTTTAGGGTCATCCAGATATTACGTAATCCAAATTTTCGGGTTTTTGGCCCCCTCTTTCCCCTGTAGTCAACCGTAATCATTTGGCTACCCCCCCCCCCTCCTCTCGAAACGCAAATTTTTTATTAAAAATTGATAAATTTAAACAAAAAATTTTATACATTGTGATTACGTAATCATTGATCTGACCCTCCCCCCGTAATCAATCGTAATCATTTGGCTACCTCCCC
>JAQGBS010000310.1:0-23561 GCA_034698545.1 Acrobeloides obliquus | reverse complement strand
TGATTTGCATATCTTAGTGATTCAAAGCTTTTTGTTCTGGGAAAGCACACACTCATCTTGACGCACATAATTGTTTAAGCTTTTATTTTGTTGTTGTTTTTCTTGACAATGATTTCTTCTTTTGTTTTCAACACTTTATTTCCCAATCATGTTTTTTCATTATCTTTTCGACGCTTTTGTGGCATAAAATTTTTGTAGCTAGTGGAAATCGAAATTTCGATCTTCTTAGATTTTCCCGTTTATTACTGCAGGGCAAAATTATACTCAAGTTGGAACCGAACCATGCTAGTGCAAGGTGATACTCCTTTACAGCTCATCATACCACTAACTGAATTAAATTTTTTTTGAAAATTCGAATTTTCAGCTGATTTTTTGTATCTCGGATTTTTTCGATATTGAGAACTCGAATTTGAAGGAATTGTTTGATTTTGACCAAAAATAGCATATGCAAAAACTTTAATTTCAGGCCGGATTTGAACCCGCGACGTATAAGTCCGATGTTTGCACACTAACCACTCGGTCATGTGTACCATGATATGGTACTCGTTTTACTCGTCTCGTTGAGGCGAGTCGAATGGCATTATGAGGGAAATAGCGTTTCTGAGGGAAATGAGGGAGTCAAAAAACACCTTTATATGACTTATTTTTTCGCAAAAATCTTCATATTTCACCGTTTTTGACTATGCCCAACAATTTCTAAGCGTTTTTGGAATGATTTGAAAAAATTTCAAAAAGCAGTCTATGCCCTCTTCGCCTATCACAAAACCTGCTTTCTTGAAACAGTTTCTAACGGTCGCCAGCTTTACAGATTCCCAGGCGCTTTTGAGAAACCGCAGCACTTGCAAAAAAGTTAGGGTTGAAAAAAATAGCAGAAAACATTTTTTACGTTGTTTCGAAACTGCAAATTTCGAATCTCCAAATAATCAAAATTCGCATAAATAACGAAACAAATTCGAAATTTTCGAAAGGAGGTGTTATATCGAAATACGGGGAGGGGTGTTATATCGAGAGTTGACTGTACATATATACTCCTCTTGTAACCCCCTTAAAAAGAGCAAAAATCCCTAGGGGGTCGGTCAAAATCCTACTGAAAATTTTTTTCGAAAATTTTGTACGGATCAGAAAGAGCATGTTGAAAAACGGTGGTTCCCAAAAAATCATCAAAAAAAAATTTCCCTTCCTTGTCTAAGGCGATTGAACGATTGCACTACTTTAAATTATTTTACCATAACTCAACAAGTCAATTCGCACAGAAATTTTTTCATCAAAAGTGATGTTCTAGAAAGTGATTAGGCGTAATCCCAGTAATTCATTAAGCTATCGCTCAGTCCAAACTTATTTAAATTTTCCGAGATAAGGACCATAATGGTAAAAATCTTGCAATCGCCTTAGACAGAGAAGAGAAAATTTTTTTCGATGATTTTTTGGGACTAACCGTTTTTCAGCTCCTTCCGAATCCGTACAAAAAATTTCGAACAAATTTTTAGTGGGGTCTTGACCAATCCCCTAGGGATTTTGCTATTTTTAAGGGAGTTAAAAGGGGAGTGTGTATGTACAAGCTACGTATTCTGGTAGAGCTTGAAATTTGGAGTATTTTGTAAAAGAAAATTATTGAAAAGGCTTTTAAAATGGCCAAGATATCCTCAACAAACCGATGATAGATGACTTTTTTTACACCCTGTATATTAATAAAAAATATAAATTTTTGAAAGATAAGTACACTCGAAAAAACAGTTTTCATGTCGATATTCAGGCCAAATTCGATCCGTTTCCGGACACCATATGGAAATGAGTCCGGATTTCCGGATGATTTTCGAATGGCTAGCATGACAGCTAGCGTCGTGAAATGCGTTTCATGACTGCTAGTGCGCAGCCTTAGAAAATGTAACTCTAGAATCCTAGCCATTCAGCTACAACAGCTTGCTTGATGCGCAACTTTTTTGCAAGTTTAGGACGCCGTGTTTTTTAATTTTTCCTTTGTCGCAATCGACCCTACAACACGCATAGAAGGTAAAAGTACATTCATATAGAGTGAACAAATTTTGTCAAGCGCCAAAGGAGCGAGAGAAAAAAGTGGAGGCATCACTGCAGGGGTTCATAAACTATTCAAACCAATCACGTATTTGATTAAATTTTGAGGGGCCGACAAAAACTCTGTTTGTTCCAAATATAATCGTTTCAGCTAATGCATACGGCGAATTAATCTAAAAACACATGTCTAAGCAATTTTACGAAACTAACAAGCTAAGGAAATCATATAAAAATTCGGTTGTGTCCGTATGTAAGGCACTACGAGGTCTCAGAAACAGTAAATCGGATTGACGTGTGGTCTTTTTTAATAATTAGTATGTATACAGGGAAGGCAAAAGTGGGCACTTGATAAATGATTAGTGACAAGTTCATTAAAAAATCGACAAGTTTAACACTTATCATTTGGCAAAAAAGTGATTAACCTTTTTTGCTTAATCGCTTTTTTACTTATGATAACTGTCAAACTTGTCGGTTTTTTAGTGAACTTGTCACTTATCAAGTGCCCACTTGTCAATTTTTTCATTCATCTTTGCTCACTTGCCACTAATTATTAATCACTTTTCGCTAATCAATTACAACAATCGACCCCAGGTCGTTTAAATATTCAAAACATTTTTGACATCTTTGTGTCCCCAAGTGGACCCCTCTTTGACTTATCTTTTTGCCAGTCCTACTCAGGAGCACCTTTTTGAATATTTCTTTGAAATTTCCCTCTCAGGGACATATTTTCACCAGACGTCTTTGAAAATTCGTCCCCTTTCTCATCCCTCTTCGGGATCTGGGTTTGAAAACCACTAGGCACCGAGCAAAGAAAATAATCCTTTTAAAAACTACCATAGTCGGCGCTCGTTATAACCCTCTCGACGCCCGCCCTAAAATTCGATATAACGCTCCCTCCCGAGCAGTTTTCAGGTTCTGATAAAAGTCTGAAAATACGACCACGCAGAAATGTCAACATTTTACGAGATGTATTTATTTTTTCGTTGAAAAGCAATTAGGATGAGTCCAAGTTTTTAGTTTTTCTATAGAAAAGTTTTAGAAATAGTGTTAAAATTTTCTAAGACTTTTCTAAAAAGACTTAGATAACGTTGATACGAAACGACTTTTACTCGATAAAGTTGACACAATAAATTGCACAGTTGCGGAAATATTCCCGTTGTCTGATTATCAATAAAATCCGTTTATTGACACGAAAAAAATTTAAATCAAATTACTCCATTTTTTAAAAACGACCAAAAATATTCTTTTCGTGTAAAAAGTATTTTTTTCACGTAGGTAGCCCACATGTTTGGAATAAATTTCTTTTTGGAAAAATTTTTAAAAATTTCCCTGACCCCCTACAAAATTTTAAAAAAATCGACTCCGAGTAAATCTTGCATTACCGCATTTCGAAATGCGAAACGCACGATTTACTCGGAGTACCATAACTCAACAAGTCAATTCGCACAGAAATTTTTTCACCAAAAGTGATGTTCTAGAAAGTGATTAGGCGTAATCCCAGTAATTCATTAAGCTATCGCTCAGTTCAAACTTATTTAAATTTTCTAAGATAAGGACCGTAATGGTAAAAATCTTGCAATCGCCTTAGACAGGGAAGGGAAAATTTTTTTCGATGATTTTTTGGGAACAACCGTTTTTCAGCTCTTTCCGAATCCGTACAACAAATTTCGAACAAATTTTTAGTGGCGTCTTGACCGATCCCCTAGGGGTTTTGCTATTTTTAAGGGGGTTAAAAGAGGAGTGTGTATGTAAAAGCTACGTATTATGGTAGAGCTTGAAATTTGGAGTATTTTGTAAAAAAATTATTGAAAAAGCTTTTAAAATGGCCAAGATATCCTCAAAAAACCGATGGTAGATGACTTTTTTTACACCCTGTATATTAATAAAAAATATAAATTTTTGAAAGATAAGTATACTCGAAAAAACAGTTTTCATGTCGATATTCAGGCCAAATTCGATCCGTTTCCGGACACCGTATGGAAATGAGTCCGGATTTCCGGATGATTTTCGAATGGCTAGCATGACAGCTAGCGTCGTGAAATGCGTTTCATGACTGCTAGTGCGCAGCCTTAGAAAATGTAACTCTAGAATCCTAGCCATTCAGCTACAACAGCTTGCTTGATGCGCAACTTTTTTGCAAGTTTAGGACGCCGTGTTTTTTAATTTTTCCTTTGTCGCAATCGACCCTACAACACGGAAACCCATAGAAGGTAAAAGTACATTCATATAGAGTGAACAAATTTTGTCAAGCGCCAAAGGAGCGAGAGAAAAAAGTGGACGCATCGCTGCAGGAGTTCATAAAATATTCTAATCAATCAAGTATTTGATTAAATTTTGAGGGGCCGACAAAACTCTGTTTGTTCCAAATATAATCGTTTCAACTAATGCATACGGCGAACTAATCTAAAAACACATGTCTAAGCAGTTTTACGAAACTAACAAGCCAAGGAAATCATATAAAAATTCGGTTGATGTGTCCGTATGTAAGGCACTACGAGGTCTTAGAAACAATAAATCGGATTGGCTTGCGGTCTTTTTTAATAATTAGTTTGTATATACAGGTCATACTTGGCAAAGAGGGAAGCCTCCCATCAAATCCAAAACTTCCTCCGCAAAAATTTAGACAAAAATTACAGCACTGGGTACACCCTAAAAAATAGAGATAAACTCTATATACTCTTCTCACTCAATTGATGGAGCTCTGGCACACGAAGTGTAGTCAAGCTTATGGTTTTGCAAAAAAACTACGTCCAAAAGTTCTAGTAAATTTCAGGTTCCCAATCGCGAAGCGATTTGAAACTATGTTAGTGTTTAAATTCATTTTTTATCAAAGCACATTTAGTATCTATAGGGTAGTCCAAAAAAATTCGTCTGAGCGAATTTTTTATGATTTTGGGTCCGGAAATTTTAACATCTAAAAATGATATTTTTAGTAGTACACGGCGCACAAAAATGTGCAAAAATTGCGAACTTGAAAAAACGCTTAGAAACGTGTTAAACAAGTGCCAATAGCAGTTTACTAAAGAAATCGAAGCGATCCGTCACAACTTTTTCGACTTTTAAAAAAAGTTTGCCCCTTGGGGGACCAAGGGAGGATAAATCGAATTTTCAAAAAGTTCTCAAAATCAGCTGATTTTTTGTACTCGGGGGTTTTCGGGCATGAGGAACTCGAATCCGAAGAAATTTTTTGATTTTGATTACAGGAAAGTGTCGAATTCGGTGACAAATCCTGAAAATTTGCATAAAATGACCATAATTTTAAAGGCTAATAACTTTTTATGGGAAAAGCCATTTTTTACGAGCGAGGTGTCAAAATGCTAGTAAGAGTTGGGGGAACAACGTTATAGAGCCAGATTTTTGGGCGCATGCAAAAAATTTTTTGTTAGACCCCAAAAAGCGCAAAAAGTGCCCAAAATTTGCATATTTTTACAGAAAAAAGCCCATTTTTCGACAAAAAAAACAAAATCGCTCTGTAACGTTATTTTCTAGCCTGTTAGCAATTGTTTGACACCTCGCTCACAAAAAAATGGTTGGTGCCATAAAAAGTTATTAGCCTCAGAAGGTTGCAAAAAAGTGAAAAATTCAACAAATTTTTAAAAAATACAAAAAAGAACTTTTCAAAAATTTTCTCGTAGAATTGTTAATTAAAAGGTGTAGAGTATTGTAGAAAAAAAGATTAGTCGATTTCATTTGGTTTTCACCGAGATATGGCAATTTTTCGTCACCTATCGAAAACGTCTTTTTTTCATGACTTAGAAAAATTTTGAAAAGTCGAAAATTTTGTGACGCTCTCGGATCGCCTTCGTAAACTGTTATTAGCACTGTAATACACGTTTTTAAGCGTTTTTTAGAGTTCGCAATTTTTTGCACACTTTTGTGCGCCGTGTAGTAATTTTACACGGGAAATCGATTGCGTGCATTCCCGAAGCTTGAAAATGCTTCCCTGGCCTTGATTCAGGGTAGCGTATTGACGCGAAAATGAAAAAATTCGGATTCTGCTCTAAAATCCGGCTAATTTTTAGGATAAAAATTTCCGGATCCAAAATCATCAAAAAGTCTCTCAGACGACATTTTTTAGACCACCCTGTATATTTTGTTATTTCTTCAAAAAATTTTTCTTAGGCTTGGTAGAACCGAGGTGGAAAAAATGAATCTAACACTATCGGATGTCTATAACGAACCAACATCGATGGTTTCACGAGTTTTCGAAAATATATTTGTATTGTTTCAAATATTCATGGCACCATTATTATTTTATGTTACTATGACCCAATCTAAGCAAATGGAAATGTATCGTTTTTATTTGTTGAATACGGTTGTCTGGAACACTATTATGCAAATTACTCTAGCCCTTATTTCACCGGCATTTTTAAGCCCTTATTTTTGCATAATTTTCAATGGATTTTTGGCAAACTATTTCAGCATAGATATTTTGTATAGAATGTTCGAACTTTTCCTTTTTGTTTCGATTCATGTGATTATGGGCGTAATTCTATCCTTATTGTACCGTGTATTTACTCTTTTAAATATGACTAAGATGATCGATTTGTTTGGAAATTGGAAGTTTTTCGTTGGATTATTGTCTATTTGGCAGCTCGTCGGGCTATTTTTCATATATCTAGTTGAGTCTTTAAAACCATTTATCTATAGTCAAGAAAATTACAAAAATATAATTGAAGAGTTGCCATTTTTAGATGAAGAACTCATGCAAAAAACAATTTGTATGCCTTTTGAAATTAATAGAGTTGAGAATTTTGAAAAAAAGGATAGTGTAGGGAATATGCTGGGTCCAGGAATGTTTTAGAGTAGAGGAACGGGATGTCAAACATGATCACTCATTTTCGCCCCCTACCACGACTTATTAAATTTTGTTATCTTGGCGAGAAATTCCATTTAGGCATTGGAAAGTTACAAGAAAGTCATTTATTTGGCTATGTAATAACTTACTGTATATTAGGTATAATAATTGTTTTATTTGTGATTACATTATCCTTAATACCGATCTTCTTTTTACGTAAAGCCCAAAAGAAGTACCATAAAAATACTTATGCACTCCAAAGAAAATTATATCAAGCAGTCTTAATACAATCGTATGTGGCTATTGCGGGAGCTTCTGTATTTCTAGTTGTAGCCTTTATTATTATGCTTAAAATTAAGAATACATCTATTGTTATCCAACTATTGATTTGTATATTGAGTATTCATGGTCCAGCTGATTTATTCATTATCGGGTTTGATCATTTTGAAAAATAATATTAAATCATTTGTTTAGGTTCTTTATTCCAAGCAATCGGAGATTCTTTGTTAAAATTATTCACAAATTATGCCATACGAATAATCACACTGAACCTATACATGTAATCCCAATAGTTTAAAATGAAATATTTATGCTTGAATTTTGAATGGAAAGAGGGTTTAGGCTAGGGATGTTACACTCCTTTTTAGAAAAGGGGGCAATAAATCTCCAAAAAGGAGTCAATAAGGAGGAAATTTTTTTAATTCATTAGAGGTCAGAGGTATCAAAAAGGGGGATTTTCCCCTTTTTAGGCGTTGTAACATCTCTAGTATTTGAGTAGGCGTAGTTAAACTATTTTTAATGGCGAGATTCAAAAAAGCGTGGCGCATGGCTTAATAGCTATGACGTAGGTCAGTGCTGTAGGGGGAGGGGTAGATAAGGGGAGTAATTATCCCCCTTAAAATTCCAAAAATTCATTGAAAAAATGAAGAAAATCCAAAATTATCCCCCCCCATTTTTCTGCTTACGGAACTGACGCTGGTCATTCATGTTATTGTCGAGGATTACATCAGGATCGAAAATTTTTATTTTACAGAGTGGCCCAAAATAACGTGACCCCTATGAACTTCTCACTATTCCCCAAAGTACGGTTATCAAACACATCCGTCGATATGAAGAAACGAGTAGCAACGAAGATCGACCTGAGAGAGGGCGAAAGAAAACGGCGAGAAGCAAGAAGAATATTCAGCGCGCGAAAGGAATGATCAAGTAAAAATGCGACGACCAAGGCAAACTCAAAGCGAAAATTGGCCAAGAAGCTCGGCGTGTCTCGCGAAAGTGCTTTGAGAACCCTTTGCCAAGATTTGCATCTGAAGGAAATTGGGCAAAAAGCGCTGAATATTCTTCTTGCTTCTCGCCGTTTTCTTTCGCCCTTTCCCAGGTCGATCGTCGTTGCTACCCATTTCTTCATATCGACGGATGTGTTTGATAACCGTACTTCGGGGAATAGTGAGAAGTCGAGCAATTTCGTGATTGGACACACCGTTTTCGTGCATACGAACAATAGCTGGGCGAAAATCTTTCATTTTTATCTACAAAAAATAAAGTATAGAATAAAAGAATTGCTTAAAAAACAAAAAAAGTCACATTTCATAGGGGTCACGCTATTTTGGGCCACCCTGTAATCATACACACACCCTCTTAAAATTAGGTGAAAAATTTTTGCCTTCATTTATTTTTGGAGGAAAAATTTTCTGAGCCGTATATCGCTGGTTCATTCCCCATGCATTTATAGGGTGATTAAAAAATGAGAATTTTGCGATTTTTTTCAAAAATTTAATTTTTTAATTTTCACCAAAATAACCCTATAGGAGTTTTCCTATGCGAGGAATCGATTGCGCGCGTTGCCGAACCTTGAAAACGCTACCCTGACTCTGATTCAGGAAAGAAGCATGTGTATTGAAGGGAAAATAGGCTTTGACAAAATAATGTGTTTTTTGGCCAAAAATCGCAATTTTTTATCATTCCCGCTCCCTTCTCATTGCTTCTGCCGTACAAAAGCCCATCCCAAACGCAACAAGAAATATCCTTCTTTTAACCCCACGGCGGACTTGCTTTCTGGACCAAGAAAGACGGGACAGTGCCCATTTTTGACATATTTCTTTGACGTCGTTTATTTTGTATTTTTGAGTTATTTGAAAATAAAGTTGCCTGTCGGCTATCGGCAAGAGGCCATTGTTGTACTTGATTAGCGTCAAGTGATAAGTGAGCAAAAATGAAAAAGTTGATAATTGGGCACTTGATAAATGATTAGTGACAAGTTCATTAAAAAATCGACAAGTTTGACACGTGTCACTCATCACTTGACAAAAAAGTGATCCTTTTTGCTTAATCACTTTTTTGACTTGCGACAAGTGTCAAACTTGTCGGTTTTTTAGTGAACTTGTCACTAATCACTATTTTCGCCGACGTCTTTCAAAATTCGTCAACTTTCTCATCTCTTTTCGGAATCTAGGTTTGAAAACCACTAGTCACCGAGACCAGAAAATAATCTTTTTAAAAACTACTTCGAAAATTTTTATTTTAGCTAATCATAAAATGTTGTAATAGCAACTACCTAAAATTATATGAAAAATTTTTTCCTATCATTTATTTTTGGAGAAAAATTTCCTGAGCTGTATATCACTAGTTCATTCTCCAGGCATTCAAAAAATGAGAATTTTCCAATTTTTTCAAAAAATTTAATTGTTTAATTTTCACCAAAATAACCCTATAGGAGTTTTTCTATGCGAGGAATCGATTGCTCGCATTTCCGGACTTTGAAAACTCTTCCCTGACCCTGATTCAGGGAAGAAGCATGTATTGAAGCGAAAATAGACTATGATAAAATAATGGCATTTTTGGCCAAAAATCGCAATTTTTTATAGCAAAAATAGCATTTTGGAAAAAAATCGCACTTTTCTTGGCAAAATTTGCCTCTTTTTTTGACAATTTTTGGTTTAAAATGAAAATCCATTTTTATTGAAAATTGAAAAAAAATCAAAAAAATTTCAAAATTGGAAAAACAACTTGAATCCAAAGGGGAAAATTTTTCCATTTTTCTAATAACAGGTACCCCGTGGCATAGAGAGAGAAGGGTCGACTAGGAGGAGTAATCTGAAAAATTCGCGAATAATTTCTGAGGATTTCAAACTTTCTGCGCTCATACTTGTTGGCCGACGTTGAGAAAATATAAGTGATTTGCATATCTTAGTGATTCAAAGCTTTTTGTTCTGGGAAAGCACACACTCATCTTGACGCACATAATTGTTTAGGCTTTTATTTTTTTTTGCTTTTCTTGACAATGATTTCTTCTTTTGTTTTCAACACTTTATTTCCCAATCAATTTTTTTCATTATCTTTTCGACGCTTTTGTGGAATAAAATTTTTGTAACTAGTAGAAATCGAAATTCCGATCATCACTAGTCTTCTTAGATTTTCCCGCTTATTACTGAGGGCAAAATTATACTCAAGTTGGAACTGAACCATGCTAGTGCAAGGTGATACTCCTTGACAGCGCATCATACCATTACATTGGAAAAAGTCTTAAAATTTCTACTTAAAGGATCAGTGCAACAGAGAAATCGATTTTTTGGAAATAAGCCTATCATGTAGAATTGCGTTCACTGATCATTTTTTATTTTTACACCATAAGGCATAAACCTCATTCTCATGAAGAAAAATTGCAAAAAAGTGAGGTGACTGGAGACAGTGCAAAAAAGGAACTGTCCCTGAGGGATCGAACCCACAATATTAAAAATTGAAAAAGTCGAAAAAAATGAAAAAAATAGAAAAAAATCGAAAAAAACATAAAAAATTGAAAAAAATAGAAAACAATTGAACAGAAAAGCGCAACAAAATTTTGGGACGATCCCTTGAGCGTCGAAGGCGCTCGGTCTCCCGGTTCTGTTTTAGGATTTTTGAAATCTCGATTTTTGAAGAAGAAATTAATTTTATCGAGTTTGTGGATTTCTAAATACATAAATTAATTTCGCTTCCAAATAATGCAAATATTTTTATGGGAGGAACATGAAGCAAGGCAGTTTTTTGTTGCAAAAAATTCAGCTCTTTCAAATTTTTAAAAATCGAGTAGCGTGTCAAGGAGTATCACCTTGCACTAGCATGGTTCAGTTCCAACTTGAGTATAATTTTGCCCTCAGTAATAAGCGGGAAAATCTAAGAAGACTAGTGATGATCGGAATTTCGATTTCTACTAGTTACAAAAATTTTATTCCACAAAAGCGTCGAAAAGATAATGAAAAAAAGTCTCAACCGCCTACCTACTTTAAAATTAATTTTGCTCAAATTTCAAAATTGAAAAATTCATCAAAAAGTGAAAAATTTATCAAAATCGAAAAATTTATCAAAAAGTGAAAAAAAGGGGATGTCATATGATGTACGGGTTCTGACGAGGGGAATGTCATATTTCGTACGGAGTTTGAGAAGGATGTCGTATCGATTTCAAAAAAATGGCCAAGATATCCTCAAAAAACGGTAGATGACTTTTTTTACATCCTGTATATTAATAAAAAGTATAAATTTTGGAAAGATAAGACACTCGAAAAAAACTAAAAGATTTCATTTATTCATAGACACACCTGAGCAAGTACCCTTCCTCCAATTTGTTTCGGTGCGCGATCTACCCAAAAAAGTTGACAACAAGTTGCAGATCAACAGCGTTCGTGCGTTCGACCTGCAATTTTCAAATTTTTTGCGTGCTCGACCTCCAAAAACGCTGGGCAGCGTGCGATCGATCCCTCAATTGGGGGAGGGGGAGTTCGAGATGTTACATACACAAATCACAATTTACTATATAAGGATATTATAACACATACCTAGGCAGTGGGGATCAATATTTCCCCAAAATTTTCGGAGGTATTACGTGGCAAATTCGACAATTTTGCTACTCTCTCCCAAATTAACTATAGAAAATAACTATCTATAGTAGTTGCTGTTTGTTGTCTCTATGTAGTGTATGACTAAAAATATTTTTCACGAAATTCTGGCCCCCCCCATATCTCTTTTGTAACTAGTTTATGAATGTAAATATAAACAATATGTACAGACAAATTAAAACAAATTAATTTAATAAAATATCTTTGAAATTCCACTTGGCCGAATGCAACTTTTCAAGTTTTCCTGTCTATCCATGTATGAAATCATTCTTCTATAAAATATCACCCATATCAAACAAAAGAAAACAATCACAATCATGATAAATATCCAAATATATATTATCCCAGAAGCTGCATAAACTTCCCTAAAATTTTATATTCATTTTTAAATTAACTTTATCCTAAATCTAAGACCCCCACCCAAAACTCCTGAGTAGCCCGTTCAATGCCGGGGCCGAGGCCTTACTGCCTTTTTTTAACTTGTCTTGCTCCTTCTCTTGCTTTTTCTTACAGGTCGTCCCATGCCAGACAGGACTGATGGCCCACCTTTTCTACCTCTACTTACGATATAATAATAGGTGCTATAATTTGAATGGTAATATTGCATGCAACATAAACCCCTTGCATTGTTCCTTGTTTCATCGGTCCCAAAATTTTCGAGTATAACGTATCGAGGTTGATTTGTATGATTGGAATTGCTATGCCTAAAGCAAGGATGCTGGAAATAAAATAAAGGAAAATATTTATTGGAGGAGTAGTGGCGCACCAAGTATATTCACAAGGACAGCCGACTAGTTGAACCGAAGAGTTAACTGAAGCTAGATCGGCACACGTGAAATTGGCTAAAAATTTGAGCAAAATTAATTTTAAAGTAGGTAGGCGGTTGGGACTAATTCAAAGTCAAAAAAACCACACAGTGACCACCTTGGTGTAGTGGTCCGGTGCACTGCCAAGGAGTTCGTCATTACCGGTTCGATTCCACCCTGTGTCCAAGAGATTTTGCAGGAACCTGAGACCGATAGGGGATCACAACAGTAGAAAAAATTACCAGGATCTACTCCTTTAGGGTGCTTGTATGGAATATGACTTCCAAAAAATGGCCAAGTAAAAGTAAGAAGATGGAAAATAAAAAATATTACTAAACTAAAGATTACTCCAACTCTTGGTGCTATCCTAAAAAATTTGTGTATAAAATTTTGTTCTGTATGACTAAATGTTACTTTTGTCCTAATCTGAAGAAAACATAGCTTCCAATAACAATCATCATACAGACTCCAACAACTACCATTCCAATGGATTGATATAAAACCATATCTTCACTAGTCCATTCAAAGACCATCATGGCAAATGGTGGGATTATTCTGAGAAAATTTATATTTTTAAACAGTGTTTCTGATTTAAAAATGAACACGATTGCTTACTCCCCCCCTTCCCATTTGAGGCTTCAGGAACTTCCACAACGGTGATGCTATTATCACTGGTCGAAATCGTCAAGAACATTTAGAAAATTTGTCAAAAGTCTTAAATCGTTTTGAAAAATTTGGTTACGTCTTCGTCGAGAAAAATGTTCATTTCTCCAACCAAAAGTTAAATATTTGAGTTTCATCATAGACAACAATGGCAATCCGACAAATTAACTTTTCGTACGAACTTTTCGTTGTACTAACGAAACTCGTGTACTCGTTGTACTCACGAAAAATAACTGTACATGTACGTACGAAAAACAATTGTACGAAAAGTTTGTCCGAACCACAATTGTACGAAAAGTTATACTTCCAATCGAACCCACACCCTATGAATTAATGCAGAGCGCCTTGGCCACTTGGCCATGGGCAAAACTTACAAAACCTCATGATATGGAACTTTTGAGGCGCTCGACGAGCTGAGTCGATCGGCAACATTTTTTTAAATTTTGACCCTTGCCTTCATCTTTTTTTATTTTTGTACGCTTTCTCCCATGAGGAGTGTGAAATACCATTTGACGGCGACTTATCCTGCCAAAAGTTGTAGCAATGAAAATCTTACATTGACAAAATCATCATCATAAGCCCAACTAATGTATTTGTGCATATACAAATTATAGCCGCAATTTTATCATATTGCACTTGTTCCGTATCGTCACTAATAGTCGATATGCTTTCTTTCGAAATTTCCAGAGTTTGTTTTGATTCGCTTTTGTTATATGTGACAGAGTGAACTTTAAACAAATTTATTTAATTTTTTAAGGAGTTTGTTTACCTCGTTCAAAGGCCGCTTCTTTCTTACGGACACGCATTTTTCCATCAAATAAAAATGTCAACAAAAGTATTCCAATTATAGAAACTCCCATAGTGACTAATATAGGCACGGTAAACAAATTTAGCCTAGTTCCGAATAGAAAATCAACTCCGGGATAACCAATACCCAGAAAAGATATTTGAATAACTAAATTTGGTTTTATTTTAATTTGTTTTTGAACTACAAAATTACTTGGCCCAAGAATCAATCCTGCAAGTGAGCCAACTCCAGTTATACCCATAGCTTTAGACCGATCCGTTTCAGTGCTTGCCATTACTATTTGAGTTTTGGCAACGCTACCCGCTCCTAAAATTTTTTAAAAATCTCTTTAAAGAGGGCATGCATTTCGAGGCCCGTTCTCGACAAAAAAATTTTGAAAAATGACTCCTCTAGTGGCAAAATTTAATGAGAAATCGATTGCGTTTATCACCGAAGCAAGCGAAACTACTCGAAATCCCAAATCTCAAAATCCCAAATACGAAATCCTAAACCCAAAATCCCAATTCTCAAAATCCCAAATTTTCAAAGGCCTAAAGCATAAGACCTAAGGCATAAGGCTTATGCCTTATGCCTTGTGCTTTATGCCTTGGGCCTTAAGCTTTATGATTTAGACCTTATGCTTTAGGCCTTGAGAATTTGGGATCTTGAGATTTAGGATTGAGTAGTAACCAAAATGCCATCTTCAACCGAGAGATCCAACACTTGTTTACTATGATCTTCAACAGCGGTGACGGCATAAAGTTCGGCTAAATATCCGGGCGAATCATATTGTCCATCCAAAACTTATAGAAATTGGCTCAGGAATGGCTCTCATGATATCAATTTGTTGTTTGTAATAAGCATTTTCAACCGTAGGCCAAACGTAGTTTTTCGAGATGCTCTGAAAACTGCGTACCGAAATCGTGGCTATTCTATTTGAGAAATTTCACATAAAATAAATCGCGGTTTCTCTTTTTCTTCGACTTTTTCAGCTTCTTCAACTTCTTTCTCTTCTAAATTTTCTTCAACTTCTTGACCCTCTCCCAAAATTTCATCAACTTCTAACATTTAAAAGATGATCTAGAAAAATTATTGCAACCATTTATACAAAGCAAAAAAAATAACAACAAAAATATAAAATTTAGAATTATTTTCAGAAAATTTGAAAAAAAAAAGTGAGAAAAGAGTGGAAAAATCAGAATTTTCGCGAAAACAGGTTGAAGATTGCATTTTCATGCTGCGGCGATGCGCGCAATCGATTTCTCGTCAAATTTTACCCTTAGAGGGGTCATTTTTCATAAATTTTTTTTCGAGAACGGGTCTCAAAATGCACGCCTCCTTTAACGAAAAATACCTCCAGAGATACCAAACAAAAGTTGGGCAACATAGAACATAAACATTCTTGCACCCATAGTAACGTTAACAAAAAGGTAAACACCACTACCCAATAACATCGTAATTTTTGAAAAAATTAAAGGACCTCTGAAAAATTTATTCTTAAGCAGAGATCGGAAAAGTATACCAACCAAAATTTTTTTACCCAAATTTTGGTTTTGGTACAATTTTGGTCAATTTTGACCAAAATTTGCCCAAATTTTTCCTATATTTTTTTCAAAATTTTTTGTCCAAAATTCGACTTGTTATCCTAATTTCGATGATTTTGGTTTTATCCAAAATTCGATTTTTTTATCCATAATAAGATTTTTCTTTAAATTATTGTTCCCGATTTTTGCGATTTTGAACCCATTTACTTTGAAAATCACAAAATCTGTTTTTTGGCCACTCTATAATTTAAAACTTACGTTGTCTGACCAAAGTGATTACTCAAAAACCCGAATATTATAGAAGAAACGGCGCTACTAGCATTAGTTATACTAACCATAACACTATATTCTGTTTGTGTTGAAGTGGGGACGAGCTAAAAATTTTTTTAAATTCATTTTTGTGAACAAATAATACTCTTTGCATATATGGCCATATTGTAGGGCCTATACAACTTGATTGAAGCATACTGAGAACAGAAAGTAGAGTCGCTATATAAATCGATTTCCAATCAGACGGATAATCTTCGGGAACAACTGGAGGATGTCGTTTTGCCAAATTTTTTGTTATATCTAAACATAAGATATTTAAAAATAAAAAATTTTAATTCAAAATTTCGTCCATTGTGGGATCGAGCTTGCTTTATAAACGTTTTCCGAGCTGAAAAAATTGTCCTTTTTGTTGATATTCGGAAAGTTCATGAAAAATGAAGCATTTTTTGTTTTTACGGTAAATTCGGAATCGCTAACGGTTTCGAGATAATCTTATGTGAAGTTAATGAAATTTGAAATCTGTGTACTACAACGAAAACATGTACCTGAATGTTTCTACAATAACTTTTAACTTAAAAATTAAAGAAAATGAAATCACAGTTAGAAAAACTTGAAGACAAACCCATAACACAGCCACAATCAGAACCACCAGAATCTACAAGAGCACCTGTTCAGCCCCCAGAATTAAGACTCCTAGAATTCAACGGAGTTTGATCAAAGTGACTCGTCCCAATTTCAACTTGCATCAATTAAAAGTTGAGTATTGAAGCGATTATTCAAAATTATATGATTAATCGCTTCAATACTCAACTTTTAATTGATGCAAGTTGAAGTTGGGACGAGTTATTTTGATAAATCTCCGTTGAATTCTAGAAGTCTTAATTCTAAGAGCTGAACATGGTGCACTTGTAGATTCTGGTGGTTCTAGTTGTGGCTGTGTTATGGATTTGTCTTCAGGTTTTTCTAACTGTGATTTCATTTTCTTTAATTTTTAAGTTAAAAATTATTGCAGAAACCTTCAGGTACATGTTTTCGTTGTAATACACAGATTTCAAATTTCGTCACCTTCACACACGATTATCTCAAAACCGTTAGCGATTCAGAATTTACTGTAAAAACAAAAAATGCTTCATTTTTCATGAACTTTCCGAATATCAACAAAAATTGGCAACTTTTTCCCCACTGGACTGTTCCTTTAACATCAAGCCGATCTATTGGCTTCCAAAAAACCTCCCAAATATAGCCTTGAGAATTTTGGAAGCCGGCTTCTTTAGAAAGAAAAAACAGATGACTCAACGTGATTGCCAATTTTGCTTGAATCAATAAAAGTCTGTTTATTGAAACGAAAATATCGGACTTTAGAAAATTCAAAATTTACCGACCCGTTTGGGAACGAGCGTTAGCTCATTGGATTCCCGAGACCATAAGGAATTCAATGAGATATCGCTCGTCCCAAATGAGTCGGTAAATTTTGAATTTTCTAAAGTCCGATATTTTCGTTTCAATAAACACACTGTTATTGATTCAAGCAAAATTGGTCATCAATTCAACTTTCTGTATATTCTGCAAGCTTTAAATGCTCATATCTCCTCGGAGAAGGCGCATAGGGATGTAATTCCAAAAAATTTTATAATCAAATCGGATATGAGGAATCGTTTGAGACCGGTTTCGTCAAAATCGGAGGAGGGCAAGTTGGTAATGTTCTGGTTAGTGCAGTTTAAATAAATCTAAATAACTTACACATTCTTAGCTTAGCAGAAGTCTCTATAAGCTTTTGCATTTTCATAAAATTTTTCTTATTTTCAAATACTTTCTTCAAAAAATAGAAAAATTGTCCGAAATAAAAGTCTACTTGCGTGCCAATAAATAATAAAAGCGAATAAATTAATTACTTTTTCAATAAAAGATTTCTAAAAGATCAGAAAGGGATCTCATTAGAAAATAAATTAATAATAGAGGACAATTTCCTTTCATATTGTTCAGGGTGAACCAAAAAAGTGGATTTTTGGGACCCGAAAATGTATTGTTCTAAAAATGAACCCCTCTAGGGGTAATTTTATGCGGAAAATCGATTGCGCGTATCCCCAAACCCTGAAAATGCTTTTCTGATCCTGATTCAGGGAAAAATTGTGTTTTTGAAGCGAAAATAGTCGTTTTTCGCATTTTCAAAAACTCAATTTTTTCTCTGAATCAGATTCAGGGAAGCACTTTCAGGGTTCGGAAATTCGCGCAATCGATTCCCCGCATAAAATTACCCATAGAAAAATAAATTTTCGAGTCCCAAAAAATCACAAAAATCCACTTTTTTTGGCCCACTCTGTATGTTAACAATCCAGCCTATTAAATACATATAACTCTTTTTTGTTAAGTTTTGAAAATTATGCTCACATGGCTTTGTACTTGTCGGGAACGAAGAGAGGAGGCTGATTATGTCGATTTAACAGAAATTCTTCACCCTAGTCTTCCTAGAACGCCCATTTAATTCCCATAGAACTAATTATTAGTATAATGAGTGCGTGTGTCATGACATGTTTTATGAATTTTTTTGTTGAAAAACTTTTTAAATTGATCATATGTAATTTCGTGTACATGTTAAAAAAATAAATATTTTTTCCTTCTTCTTTACGTCATAATTGCTTGCAAATAATGATTCATCAGTAAATGAATTTTTAAGATCAAAAAATTCAATGGTTGGGAGGCTTATGTAGGCCTTTGAAAATTCATTTTTATTATTTGTACTACAGTAGATTTGTTTAGAATATGATCACCTCATGTTTTCGTGTCAATATCCGAACCTTTTAAAAAAATCGGGGTTTTTTATACCCCTAAAATGACTCAAAAATTTGTATTCCCTGAATCAGGGTTAGAGAAATTTTTCATGCCTTGAAAATACGCGCAACCGATTCCCCGACTAGAAAAATCCTAGTAGAATCGAAAATTTCTTCAAAAATCTACTTCTATAACCAAATATCAAAATTTTATATTCATTCGCAACAATGAAAAACACCAATTTTTTGAAAAAGTCTGGATATTAACACGAAAACATAATTTTCGCTCAAAAAGACCGATTGGATCGTATTCAGCATACGCTTTTACCTACTACTGAAAAAAAAATTTTTATCGAAAACGAGCGGAAAATGCCTATTTTAGATATATTTTTGGGGGGAGGCAGCAACTTTTATGCTACAACCCAATAAATTTTTTGTATAAATCCTATTACATTCATTTGTAAGAGTTCGTCCACATATTACGTCATCAAAATTTTCGCTTTTTTAGACCTTCTCCTCATCATCAATCGTCATCATAGAGCACCTCATGAAAAATTCGCATATCAGAAAACGCGAATTTTGAATATTTTTATAAGATCTGAAGCAAAATCGTCTGAGCTCTCTCCTACAAAAAACCGCATCGAAAATGACTGATTGGATGACGAGGAACCCTCAAATCAATGATAGTCCCAACCTACTTGGACACCCTGTATAGCAGATTTGGGATATTTTTGGTGAAAAATGGAAAATTTGGCCAATTTGAGTGAAAAATCGAATTAGGGGACCATTAGAATTTTTTCAAACATTTCGAACAAAAACATAAGGAGGATTAGGAAAATTTTGATTTTTTCCATTTCAGGGGGCAGGGGCCCAGTCATAGCTACAGGCCTGGGCACGTGCTTCCTTGGTACCCCCTTAACTACGGCTCTGCCCCCAGTACTTTTTATGTAAATCGATTGTGTTATGTAGTGCAAGAATTTCGTGATAAAAAAAATAAGTTTCTTAGACTAATTGAAAAATCTAATTTTGAACGACCAAAGAAAATTGCTTAGAAATAAGTGAAAAATCTCAACCATAGCTCATTCCGACATTGAGTAACCATAGATATATAATTTGTACTCTATTGAGACGTATTAAAACAAAATTTATAAACGGATATTGAATTTTTAATTGGAAAAATAAATGCTTATTGCCTGATACAGTGATGAATTACGACAGAGGCTAAAAAAATTTCCATAAAAATTTGAAAAACAAAATCATAAGGCTCTCCTCTCATAGAGAAGAACGCTATAAAAAACTGATTTCCAGGGTTTTCGCTGTAATAAAAAAATTTCAAAGATAGCCAACTTCAAAAGCGATTATCTCAAAGCCGTTATCAATTCAGAATTTACTGTAAAAACAAAAAATGCTCCATTTTTCATAAATTTTCCGAATATATACGATATATGACAACTTTGGCTAATTCCAACGGCGTTTGCATTCACTAACCGAGTGTACAACAAAACAATACTATACGGGGTCGGGTGAGAACCTTTAAACTTTGTCACCTGGGACCTTCGACTTTTCAAGAAAACGTTTCTTAAAATCGCATTTTTTTAATAAAGAAAAACGATTTTCAAAAAAGCTCAAAAACGTCTAGCCCAAATTCGTTTCGGATTAAGAAAAACGTACAAAAAAATTCAATATTTCAACCAAAATTCGGTTTTTGAGGAAAAAAATTCAATTTTTGAGCAAAAATTTCGATTTTCAATATAAAAAAATGCCACGTTTTGGTATGATATTTGCCACTTTTTCTATTTTGGCATGTAACATCTCTATAAATAAGGCTTCTTGGAACGACCAAATTTCACGTGCACAATAGTTGAATAAACTTTTATTTCGGACGTTTCGGTGCCTAACACCTTCTTCAGCAAAACTATCGGACAAGTATTTATGACATCATTTGTTCTCGATTTTGTGATCAGGGAGAGTCACTTCATCAACATCTTTGTAATAATAAAACATTTTCTTTTATCAAATTATTTTTTGTCGATATATTCGATGTTGTGATGAATTAAAAAGGAATATTCTTCTTCAAATTTCTATCTGTTTTTATGGCAAAATTTGACATAAATTCTTATTTGCGTCATATTTTTGTTGGTCATGTTTTCGTCAATGAGTCATTGCAACAACAAAAAATCGCTTTTTAATTTGTTTTTCAAGATTAAAATTTGTACAAATATTTGCCAACGAGATTGCTAGGTATTCCCTAAATAAAATATTTATCACTTTGTAAATTGAGCGTACTTTTGATAACGTACTTTTACCTCTAAATTTCTTGCCTCTCTTCTCATGTCCGAAAATTTCAACGAAAGTGTAACTAGTAGTAAAGATTTGGCAACTGCAGCATTTGAAAATTTGCCAATATGGAAAAGAGCCGAATTATGTGGGCAAATAATATTTTTATTGTTCGGAATATTCGGAAATTCTATGATTGTTTGGATTACTATCAGTAATAAGAAACTTCATACAACACGAGCTTGGCTTATATGTTCACTAGCTGTTAGTTATCTATTGTTTTGTATTGCTTTGGTATATTTTTTACTTCTGATGGAAATTCCCTATATTTTAGATTTTGATCAGATTTTACCTATTACACATAATTGATGAAGACTATATCTTATGTATGATTAGTTACATAGGTGGCTTCTTTACATTTTCATTAAGTCATTGTATGATTTTTATACTGGCTCTGGACGGACTTATTGCAGTATGTTGGCCAATATAGTAAGCTTTTTTGTTCAAGATCTTTAGATTGTCTGGCTCTTTTAGCTATCACAGAGATAGAACAGTAAAATATGTAATTTCACTAATAGGCATGGCTATATGTCTTCCTTTACTTTTTACTCTGATATTTTTATTTAGTAAGTTCAATTTCAAGTTTTAAAAAGCCACTTGCGGGGTGGTCCACAAGTTCTTGCACAACATTTTATATCAATCTAACAGAACAAAAATATTTTCCGGAGCTACTGCACTTTATGATAGTCATTTACAGGATCGGAAGTCGAAAAAGAAAAATGCCAGAATTTTAGATTTTTTCGTAAAAAGTGATGTTCTACAAAGTTGTTCTCCAACTTTGTAGAACATCACTTAGAAATTACCCTAAAAAATCGGTTTTTAGAATAAAATCGGAAAATTTTTTTCGATTTTTCGAGAATACGCCATAAATGTTACGCCCCTTTAAGGCCATATCTCGGTGAATTTAAATCCGGTTGGGCTGAGGGATAGCTCGTTGAATTCCTGAGATCACGGCAAACAACTCTGTAGAATATCACTTTTTATGAAAGAAATTTAAAAATTCTGGCATTTTTCTAACTTCGACTTACGATCCTGTTAGTGACTACCATAAAGTGCAGTAGCTCCCATTTTTCTTTAAAAAAAAAACAAAAAATTTAGAAATTTATTGCAACAAACAATAGTCAAAATATAAATTTTTAAATCGCATAAAAATTTTCGACCGAAATTTGTGATTGTTTTGGATGTAGAAGTTTGTATTTCGTTAAAATAAAAGTTGTGCAAGAACTTTTGGACACCATGTATGGCTGTGTTAACTGTTTAGTTGGAACGGAAGAAAAAGGCTTGGGTCTGGAAGTCTTGTTACATATATTTCTCGCTATTTTGCATGGTGATTTGGGAGCAAAACCGATAGTGAGTAAAATATGTGCTCGATCCGTTCGTAGCATCCCACCTGCCTTTCCATTGTTTGCTGTTCCAACCATTTTTGTTTTTATTGCTATGCAGATTCGCATGATGTCCGTAAAAAGTATGCACTATTAACACGGGAATACTTCTTCAAAATTCCGAGATATTCTATTATAAGTTATGAACAACTTTCAAAAAAATTTTTTGAAAAAAAGTTGCCTGGTCATGGAATATACCAGATTTATTTTCACGGCAAAATCAAATCGACTCAGGTGGGATTCGAACTCTAGCCCATTGGACTCGAATCCGGGAGCACTACTAATGAGTCAAGTTCACGTTAAAATTCTGATTTTTAATTTTGCCTATAATTTATCACAACTTTTTTCTTTTTATATAACAACTTTTAAAAAATTTTTATTTCAAAGTTGTTCAGCATAACTCAAAATAAAAAATAATAGAATATCCCAGAATTTTGAAAAAGTATTCCCGTGCTAAAGGACCAGTTTGGTCGGAAAAAAAGTTGCCATTTTTGTAGCTATATATGGTAGTGGTGGGTGGTACCACCCGGGGTGGTGGGGTGGTACCACCCACTACCACCCGTGGGTGGTACCACCTTTTCGCCCCTTGGTGTTCTATCAATTTTTACAACAAAAATGGCAACTTTTTTCCTAGTAGAAACGTTTTCCTTTTATCAAACAGATTTCAGAGGCTGCATTGCATCGCCCTTATCAAAATAATAAGATTATTCAACAAGTTATCGTTATTTCAAGGCTTGTTTCGCTAATTTATATTGGTACATGGAGTTGTATCTTTTTAGTGTTTCTTATCAAAGTGAACAATTTTAAAATTTGTTGAAATGGGGAATTTCCGGAGCAAGAATTCTACGACCAATTTTACAGTCAACCCTTGGTTGTCACTGGGAACGGCCTCTGATAGCTGGGACGAGGGGGATCCCTAGAGTTATAATGTGAAAAACCCTATATTAAAGGGAGGGGTTCAAATCAGGGCCCTTTCACAAAAAACTTTTTTTGAAACATGACCTTCTAGGGATAAAAATAGGGTGAAAAATCGATTGAGCACATCCTCGTCGATTGAAAATGCTTACTTCAACTTGTTTTCGCGAAAATAGCACTATTTCACGTTAAAAATAGTGCTATTTTCCCGAAGACAAGGTGAAGGAAGCATTTTCACACGACGGAGATGTGCGCAATTGATTTTTCACACCATTTTTTTGTCCCTAGTAAGTCATTAGGTCCTAGCAGATGGGCTATTATACATTTGCCCTTTTCAACATTTGCCCTTTCTTAAATTTCAACATTTGCCCTTGCCTGATTCAATAAAA
>JAQGBS010000309.1:0-23563 GCA_034698545.1 Acrobeloides obliquus | reverse complement strand
AAGTCGATTTTTAGAAGAAAATCGGAAAAATTTTTTTTGAACGTCACTTGGTCCCCCCCAGCCGGACTAGCTCCGAAGTTGCCGATATGTTTGGAGTTTGTTCTTATGTTAGGTCGTTTCTCATGCCATAAAGCGTTATAACGAGATAGGAAAGCACGAGAATCGAAAAGGTCGTGATCGAAAAAGAACGTCAAGAGATGAGGCCAATAGAAGCCAGAAACCAACTTAAGCCTAAGCCTACATGTTTGGTTCAGGTCTAGATTCAGGTTCAGATTCAGGATTCAGTTCAGATTTAGGATTCAGATGCAGGTTCAATTTTAGGTTCAGATTTAGGATTCGATTCAACTTTATGTTCAGATTTAGGATTCAAGTTCAGGTTCTGAATTAGGTTTAGATTCAGGTCATGTTCAGGCTTAGGTTCAGGTTTAAGAATCCAATTTTAGTCAAGTAAGTTCAGACAGACAGATTTAGGCATACAGGTCTAGGTAAGCACAGAGCGTTTTCTAAGGTATTGTGCATCCAATTTTTGAGTCCGTAATAGTATCGAAAAAAGATTTTTTGGGTGAGATTTTTTTGTAAAATATCACGCGATTTTGTCGCACTCTCTTTTTGAACGAAACTCAAGCCTCGGTGGTGCAGTGACAAAGCAGCGGCTTTGTGGCCACAAGTTTGCTGGTTCGAATCCAATTTTTTTCTGATCGCTGCAACCCATGTCGCAACGAACTATAAACAAGGCGAAGCGACAATGTCGCGTAACAAGTTTTGCACTGTCGCGTCGCGACAGAGGTATAAATGGTGCCTTAGTCTTTTGAGTATTTGTTATTTATTGAAGGCTATCCTCCTTTATAATTGCTTAATGACCAACTGATAGCACATTTTTTTTATTACTTTATTTTTTTTCTATAGTTAAAAAAAATCATCGATCGAAAAAAATAGAAATTTTTAAAGCTATGTACAATGAAAAAATCCCATATTTAAAAAACTCTCGTCGATAAATGTATTCAAGATTAAAATATTTTCCAATAACCTCATCATAATCTTTAAGATTTTCAATCTTCAATTTAATTGTTGGTCCATCATGTAGTGTTTCAAATAGATGTTTAACACGTTCACAGAGATAAATAAAGTTTTCTCGTACTTTTAAATAATTCAAAATCGTTCTGAACTTCACATACCAACTATTCTGTTTATCAACCAAGCCTTCTGTAAAAGCTTCTGGAATAAATTTTCGAATATGACTCATGTCTTCAAAGAGAAGTGGAATATAACCAAATACGATATGTTCCAACGGAGTACGATTTTTATCATGGATAAAGATCTTACAATTTGAACAACTAACCAATGGGAATTCATGACTTAGCAATAATTGATGTGCTTCCATAAATATTTCCAACATTTCTTGGTCAATTTCATCAATATCGTTAGACACTAGCTCCAATAAAATATCATTTAAGCAAGCTGCTAATGTTTTTCTAAATACCGATATAATGTCCTGAAATATTTGCATTATATCTTGTTGGGATAATTTGAGATTAAAGTATTCTTCATTGTCCATAAGAATGGTTTTAACGACGTCAACAGAGTTCTTACGTGCTATATTGAATTTCTCAATGAGATAGAGATTCTAAAAAACTCAACGATGGAAAATAGAGGGGTATACGAATGTGTTTTTCCGGAACTTTGGCCTGAGAGGGGGTTACTTGCCTCCTGACACCCTGGGTGCCTGTCTGCCTGCTTTCCAGTATTTTAAGCCTGGCTCAGCTGACTCCAAGCATCAAGGCATGAGAGTAATAGAATGGTACTAGTCTAGAGGTTATTGGCGATGTGGAGATAGCTTTCTGTATCATACCTGAAAAATAATTTTAGATGTATCTATAAGTCTTTTATAATGTATTCCCGATAGTTTATAAAATGTATTCTGTTTGAGTTCCTTATAAGAAAGCATTTTCGTTCGATTTATCAAACACGAGCTTAAAAATGATATAACATATAAGCTATGATCATTCGTTTCATATTTCAGGTTCTTTATGTAATTTACCATATAAGTTGGATCAACTTGAGTGATTACTTTCTTTACCATTGAAGCGCTTGTCTGTTTTCCAGGTATCATAAAAGGGTGCATTAAATTTGCCAATTCAAATATTGTCAAACCTAAGCTATAAACATGCATTCTAAGATCATATTCATAGGGGATGTTATTTTCAGCTTTAGATAGTCGCTCTGGCGACCAGTATAATATCGTTTCAATATTGTTAAGGTCGTTAAGAGTTGTGTAGAAATCCCCAAATTTAATCATCCCCGATCTTGGAAGTAGAATTAAATTTTTTGGTTTTATATCAGCATGGTTATAGATTTTCCTATTCTCCAAGTATTCCAAAGCGTTTACTAATGAAAAAGCAACGTTGCAGATTAGTAATTCGTTGAGGTGTGTTTCTTTTCTATATGACATATTTCTTATTTCATGTAAAGAAAAAGGCGATTCTGTAGTCAAATTGACTTTTCGATTTAGAAAAACAATTTTTCTTCGACCCCATATAGTGTAATATGATTCTTTACATAAATAAAATATCTCCTCGTCAATATTATAGTCCATAAATAAGATAATAAGTTTCAACTTTGTTCTATCAAAAAAGTTCAAAGTGTCGTTGAAATTAAAATTTTCTAAAGCTTCTACACCAAAAGATTTTCTATATTTAGTCAGTGTTGTCAAAAATTGAACATTTTGCGAAAGTGACTGAACGACTGTTTAGTCATTAAACTGATTGTTCAGTCACTAAACTCACTTTATTTTTGATTGCTACGAGTGATTAGATACCTAACATGAAGTTCTGAGTCTGAATTATAGGTTTAGGACTAAATCTAGGATCAACCAAAAATTTTCGTTTTTTGACATAAAAACAGTATATTCTTGTAGAAAATACGTTAAATAATTGATTTTTGATTAAAGTTCATTCACTTTCATACAAGTTCAGTCACTGAACCTTCAGGTTCAGAAACTTCGATTTTTGAGCCACTTTACACGTGGGCGTAGTTGAAGGGATCGAAAAAATTTTTCCTCGGATTTTGTTGAAACTACGCTAGAAATGTTCTCCATATTGAAATACTTCTGTCTGATAGTAATTTTGGCCGAAAAAAATTATCTAGAGTGTTTTAGACAGGTTAGAAACTTCAAAAAATGCATGTAAAATCGGGTTTTTGAGCTTCGGACAAGGTTTTGAATTTTTGAGGCGCTAGTTTTGACTCGAAATAACTTTTAAAAACTTTCCCATGCTTTAATCTCACTAAATACATTCAAATTTAGAGCTTAAAACACTAAATTCAGTCACTTTTATGCATGTTCAGTGACTGAGTCTTCAGGTTCAATGACTCACTCGTAACAATCAAAAATAAATTGAATTCAGTAACTGAACCTTTTAGTTCAGCCACTTTCGCAAAATGTTCAGTTTTTGGTAACGCTGTATATAGTGCGTTTCATAAGGTATCCAATTTTTGCATCCAATTTTTAAGCCCATGATGTTAGAGAAAAAAGATTTCGAGATGTGATTATATATAAAATATACCTGATAAAATCTAGTATAAAAAATTTTAATCCGAATTCTATTCCTTAATTTTCTAGGCTTAATTTTATGCTTTTGGAAGACAAAGGGTATTTTTCAAAAATTCCACCAGATTTGGAATCAGCACCCTTGAAAACCCCTTATACCGAAAAATCTGAAAATGCAAAAATCCACTCTCTCTCTGCTGGAGATCGAACACGCGGCCTTTGGGATCAAATTGCATGACACTACACCAATGGTTCCAAAGTTATCGGGTTCGATTCCCAGTGGAGAAAGTGAATTTTTGCATTTTTAGATTTTTTGAAATTTTTTCAGCATATGGGGTTTTCGAGGATGCAGATTCCGAATCCAGTGGAATTTTTGAAAATAGCAACAGGAAAGGGCGTATGTTGGCTTCCAAAACCGTAAAATTAAGCCTCGAAAATTAACGAATGAAATTCGTATTAAAATTTTTATAATAATACTAAATGTTATCAGGTATATTTTACAAAAAATTCCATCCCGAAATCCCTAACATTTCTAAAACGATGAAAATGTACTCAAAAATTGAATGCACAATACCTTATGAAACGTACTGTTTTAAATAAATTTGATCAATCTTTCTCAGCAAGTAATCTGAGAATCGATGAGAACACAATTTGTTAGAAAAACTTGAGAAAAGTTCTTCGGATTCATAATCAGAAATTTCTTCAACTAGTGCAAAAGATCCGTGCTTTAACGAGATATCTAAAACTGCCTCTAAATATTCCTTATAGATATTATGTTGAAAAAAGAATCTTCGTAATCGATAGCCATAGTTTAAGTCAAATCGATCTGGAAAGCTATTATATTTACGAACCAGATTCAATTTGCTTGGGATCAAATTGCTTTTTACATTTTTTGGCACAGCCATATAATATAAAAATCTTATACGGTCCCAGAAATAGATAAATTGATCCCATAGTTCTTCATAAATTTCCGGCCAGTTTATAGATTCACGATCTTTTTGAAATAATACTGGTCTCATTGTATTAATAAAATTTTTTAGATCGTCGTTGATAAATATCGTCTCTGCCATAATAATATCATTGAAATTAACGTCGATATTTGTTAAAAAATTATTATCAAAATATCTGTTTATAGGTGCTAAATGATAAATCAAGTTGTAAAAGAATGTATATCCACGGCCGCCAGTTTTAAACACCAGATAACAAAGTCCAGCAAGCTCATCTCCAAGATACATTAATCTACTATTAATAGCCACAATGATATTGTAGAATAATTTCGATCTCTCAACATCCAATAGTTTTATTTTTTGAAATTTGTTGAATAACTCGTCCATTATTTGGTCTTCATCTATTTTTAATTCCTTACCACTTTTAGTGTTGACATAACGATTAAGAAAATATCCCTGATTTCAAAAATTCACATCTATCAGAAAGTCTTCGGAAATGTTTGAAAAATTTTTGGCAAATTTTTCAAAAAAAGATTTTTTATAAATTTCCAAAAATTCGAAATTTTCAATTTAAAAAAAATTTTTTATTGATTTTTCAAAAAACTCGATTTTGACCAAATTTGCGAAAAATGGATTTTTTGACGAATTTTTCGAAAAAATAGTTTATTAGTTAAATTTGAGAATTTTTTAAACAAATTTTCGCCACTTCTTCGCAAAAAAATAACTTTACTTTTCCAAATTTTCCA
Organism: Acrobeloides obliquus; assembly: GCA_034698545.1. NCBI lineage: Eukaryota > Metazoa > Nematoda > Chromadorea > Rhabditida > Cephalobidae > Acrobeloides > Acrobeloides obliquus. The sequence goes on along the minus strand of JAQGBS010000309.1, from coordinate 18,326 downwards.
ATTTTTGGGAAAATTATTTAAAATAACTACAGAGCGTTCATTTTGGTCTGCAACATCAATGTTTTTAGTCGTTCTCGCAGCCCCTTTAACGAATTTCTATGCGGTTTTTTTAAAATGGTAGCTGAACAATGACCGAATAAATGTTGATAAAAATTGTCGAAATCCGTTGATCCTAACATTGTCAAAAATTACTTTGAAGTTTTCAAAGTCGATTTTCTTCACTTTAGAAAAATGTTAGAAATTTAATTTTTTTAATGAAAATAAAGTGCCTAAGTCCCTCTAACACATGCAAAAAACCTTATATAAAAATTATTTAACAGTGGCGAGATATTTGACTTTGAAGTTGATAGTCAAAACTGAGGCAAAAACAAAATGACGCCCCCGGGAATCAAACCCTTGACTTTCATGGCTGCGCCACATGATGTATTGGTTAGCCCGTTCAGTTAGCAACCATGAAAGTCGAGGGTTCGATTTCCGAGTGTGTCATTTTGTTTTTGCTTCATTTTTGACTATCAACTTCAAAGTCAAATATCTCGCCACCGTTAAATAATTTTTATATACGGTTTTTTGTATGTGTTAGAGGGGCTAAAGCTCTGTATTTTCATACAACAATTAAATTTCTAACATTTTTCTAAGGTAAAAAAAATCGACTTTGAAAACTTCAAAGTAATTTTTGACAATGTTAGGATCAACGGATTTCGAAAATTTTTATCAACATTTATTCGGCCATTGTTCAGCTACTATTTAAAAAAAACCGCATAGAAATTCGGTAGAGGGGCTGCGAGAACGACTAAAAACATTGATGTTGCAGACCAAAATGAACGCTCTGTAGTTTTGCTTTGTTTTTGATAAAAAAGTTTTTTGTCCAAAAATCGAGTTTAAATTTATTCTTGGTTCAAAATTTAGTTTTAGATATTAAATTTCCTAAAAACATTTTTTTGCAAAAAAAGAGTTTTGAGCAAAAAATTTAATTTTCTTCATCAAATTTTCATCAAAAATTGAAATTCTTCTTTTTTAGATGCGAATTTTTGAAATCCGGGATTTTTCTGAATCGTCCTTATTTCTTCATAAAGCGCCTGAAAAGCTTATATCACTCTACTACAGAAAAATACCTTCAAGATTGATTTAACATTGTCTATTAACATTTTATGGCAGAGCTTTCCCATATAATAAATTTCAGTCCGCATTAAGGCGCTGCAAGCAGGCCTCAATTGGAAGCACTCCTTCAAAATCGTTATTAAACTTGTTCTATAGGTTGAATCGTCTTCAAAAAGCTTCGATTCTATCAGTAAATCTGCTACATTTGCATTCTTAATCTTTTGCCACAATTGCAAAATTTCAATGTCTCTAGATAAAAATGGGTTTTTTCCGTTCACTATTTCCAGCATTGTCATTCCGAAGCTCCAAATGTCTGCTCGACTATCGACTAGTTTAACCATACTTGAATTATTTTCGTCAAAATATTCAGGTGGCCAGTATGGTAATGTTCCAGAAATCGACCTTAAACTCTTTTTGTCCAAAATTATGGCTTCTCCAAAGTCACAAAGCTTTACGGCACAATTATAATGATTTAATAGGATATTCGATGGTTTTATATCGCAATGTAGGACTTTTTTCTCATGACAAAAATCCAATGCATTCAATAATGAATACATGACGTAGCTAAACAGGTATTTAGGGAATTCTTGATTAAAATGATGTACAACCGTGATTAAGTCATTTAATGACATGTCCATAATTTCCATGCAAAGAAAAACTCGATCTTTTCCGATCCCGATTCCATAAATTGTGATAAAGTTTTCTATATTTTTCAATTTCTTAGCCACTATAAATTCCTGTAAAAGTTTGTTGATGCGTTGTGAATTAGTTTCAAGACGGCGAATTTTCTTTTTCCCAAATTTCCAATATGCTGATTTTATTGCTATAAGTTTTCCACTTGGTTTATGTATATACTTTTGAACGACAAATTGTGACGCTCCTAGTATTCCTTTTTGTACTTCCAAGTCGTTTTCATCAAATTTATAGGTGTGAGGATCTCCAGGGATTAAAAGCTGATCGATATCAGGATTATTTCGAAGATTTTCTATATAATTCCTCTTCTCGGTCATTTTTCTTATAAATAAAATAATAACGGTTTGAAAAAAATCAATGTCAAAAAACGGAAAAATAAAAAATATTGATATCAGTTTAAAGCATCACACAGCAACTGATTTTCGCATCTTATCAATTTATGAGCTCGAGAAAAATTTTTATTTACTCATGACAGAAGCTTCTTTTGCGCAACCACGTTTCACTAAAAAATATAACCCTTCTTTTATTGCTATTTATAAGGATCCATATGTGATCCTAGGGTTCTTCTTTTTTTCTCGTCGGCTCTTGATCTTTTGACGATTGGCTGGGGTGTTAGCTGTTCTTCTTGCAGCCTCTTCCTTGCCGGTCTTCGTTGTTTTCTGTTTCTTGATAGCGTTTAAAGTACCGGCTTTGAAAGAATTGAGCTTTGGAACGGACGGGGGACCGACAAACCTTTTTGATCAAATTCTCAATTTTTTTCATAACATTATATTTCATGAAGTTTTGAGCAACTTTTGTTTTTGGAGACCCATATCGTACATTAGTTAAAGATTGATCCAGCATAAAGTTGAAGACTAAGCATTTTTTGCCTTAAAGGTAAGCCGGACCTGAAAAATTCTATTTTTTTCTAAAATAAATCATTTGGACTTGAAACTTTTTTATTTTTCAGGGTTACGCACGCGCTACGTTTCTATGCCCTTTCCGTAGTCGGTGGACTCCAGGTAAGTTTTCTAGGTAGGTTTGAAGGGGTATGCCTATACATTTTTATACCTGTGGGAACCTCCAAATTTTTACAAAAATTGGTCTATCTCAGCAAGAGAGTTCCAGTACATCCTAATTTTTGTATATGTCAAACCTTTCAACTAGCTCAACAAAATTAAGTAATAAAAAATTCAAAATTTCAGTGCCTTTGAAGATGGTGGTGCACTATCTTTCCACAACGAGTATATGGGAAACAAAATGTTGTAACTTTTTAAGGAGACATAGAAATGACTTGAAGTCTTTTTTATGAGCTATAACTCGACGAGATCCAGCTTTTTTATAAATATAGTAGCCCTTGAAAAATATTATAGACTTGTTAAAATTCTCAAAATAGGTCGATCTTCTTGAAAAACCCAAAAATTACGGTACCCTAACTTCAAAAAGTCATTTCTCGAAATAGAAAAATGCTTAACTCTTATCTTCATTAATCTGTCACATCTCCATTAACCTGACTATATAAGTATAACATATAGCAGTTTACTGGTCTCTAACTTATTACAGATAAGTATTTTTGACATGAAATCGCTTCTATTAGCTAGATCCCGACGAGATCTAACTTTTTGTAAATATAGTGGTTCTTGAAAAACATAGACTTATTAAAACACAGTCAATGTTTGTGGCCTGAAAATACGTAAAAATTTTCAATTCACACTAACAAATTATCTACTCTATGTTCCTGTTAACGAATCAGCCCCCACGGCTGCTCTAAATGAAGTTTCCGTATCTGGCATTTCTTCCAACAAGATGAAATAGTTGTCACATGGTTTGGGCTGATTTCGCGTGAATCGCTATGGGAGAACGCCGTTTTTCGTGCCGATCTTATAGAAGCCGTTGTCCACTTCCATGAGAAATTTCTCGTTTACTATTAAAAGGTGATTTATATGTTTGCTATAAATTCTCATAATATATACACATTTTCAAACTTCTCGATCTTTTTTATAACAACCAATTTTTGTATGCTTCTTTTGTTTAATAATTTTTAAATTAATATAAATTAAAGTTTATTAACATGAATTCTGATAGTGTTATCATCTTCTTGAGAAATATGGGCGCTTTGAGTTCCATTTATGGTTTTGAAGTCGTGCGACTAAAATTTATGATGTTTAAAAAAATAGAAAGTTTAATTACATTTTCTAGTAAAGTGCTAATAGGTAATTCTTGTGGTGTTATGCGATATGAAAATTTGGAGCCTTCACATAGGTGCTGCACAAATCCACAGCCAAAGGCGTCACCACAAACGTTTACAACTGTTCGCAAACGACCTCTAAAAATAAATCGAAAAACTATTTTTCTCTACTCATAAATCAAATGCTCTGCCCTTCTATTTTTTGCTTGGACTACCTACATCAGTGATGTCTTGATTTTGGTTTTAATCAAAATTTTGATTTGATTTTGATTTCTAAACTCAAAATCCAAATTTTGATTTTGGTTTTGATTTTAGAATCTGAAACCGAATTCCGGATTCTGATTTTCAACCTGGATTCTGAATTCGGATTCTGAATCCGGATTCAGAATCCAGGTTGAGAATCAGAATCCGGAATTCGGTTTCAGAATCTGAATCCGTATTCAGAATCTGAATTCAGAATCCAGATTGAGAATCTAAAATCAGATTCAAATTCTGAAAATCAAGACCAAAATCAATAAAATTTGATTTTAGGATAATTTTTTAGGCAAAATTTTGAATTTTAGAGTTTTTTATATCCTTCTGACTTTTGGAATTTGTGCGTAATTTTGAGGTTTTTTTTTCGTAATAATGATTTTTTGTGTGGATTTTGAGCAATTTATATTTTTTTGAAAATATGGCAGATTTTTTGAATTTTTAGTATAGACACATACAATAGCCAATCAACAGCAACAATCATTGAAATATCATCTATTGGTAAGCCAACAGCAGTTAACACCATTAACAAAGTAACTAGACCAGCACTAGGTATTGCAGCAGCACCTATTGAAGCCAATGTTGATGTCAGACTAAAAACTTTTTATTCTTTACTTATGTTCTATCTTTTACCTCACAATAATAACTTCACCTATAGACAATTCTCTTCCATTTAATTGAGCTATAAAAATCGATGCTACTGCCTCATATAATGCTGTCCCATCCTAGTAAAACTAAATATATAATGCTCCAAATAAATATTGATACACTCTGAATTTTTTAAGTTTTGAGCTCTATGGCATAGATCAAGCTTCAGGAACTGTTTTAAAAGTTAGACCGTGTCTAAACACATATTCCAGCATATAAAATTTTTTGTACCAAACCACAAAAAATTTCTTAACCTGGATTTCTAAAAAAATCTGCCAAATTGCTTCTCAGAGCTCTTGTATGGTCTGGTATCGGCGTAAATTCGGCGCACGATGATGCCCCAAAGATTCTCGATCAAATTTAATCCAGGAGAGTTTGCTGGCCATTTCAATAAAACGATGTTGTGACCGTCCAACTAAGCCCTAATGCTTCAACTGACATGAATCGGAGCGTTGTCCTGTACGAAAGCGAAGTCTTCATTCGAGTAGCGGCAATAAAACGATAGCAGACAGTGTAGGTTCCAGTGCGCAAATTCAAGTTGGTGGCGCTTATGAGCTTGCGTAAGAGCTGGAGCTTGCACATTTTTTCCCCGAACAAGGTTTGAATTCTTCTTAATTGCAAGTCTGACCGTTTCTGTCGTCACATTAAAACCCAAATTGGCTTTGATCTGGTGACATGTTTTGGTCAATTTCGAAGCTGCACGGAAATTCGGCGTTTATCTCGGTCGGAAATAATGTTAGAACGCCCAGATTTCTTTTTCGTTTCATATTTGGCTGAGTTTCTCAAGAAATTCTGAACAACATAATAAGAACGACTCAAAGACTGTGCAATCTCGCGCTCGTGATAAGCTACAATTTTACCTTTTCAAAGTCGGAAAGTTTGATACGCGTGCCATTATCAATAAAAAATCGATTTTAATCGAAAAAAAACTTGAAATTGCAAAGAAAAGCGCCAAAGCTTCATGTGTACTTATATTTATTTGAAACCAGAAAACTGGTTTTTTGAGAAATCTGGACTAAGAGATTTTTTGAGTTGATACAAAATATTTTTAAACTGGGATGTATTTTTAGACCACGATCTAACGTTTAAAACAGTTCCCGATGCTTGATTCACACCATAGAGCCCGAAACTCAAAAAAACCAGGGTGTATCTATATTTATTTAAAGCATTGTAATTAGAACAGAAATTTAATTGCCATACAGGCATAAAACTTGGCCTACCATATTCACAGTAGCTCCAATAGGGAGGACAAATTTTGTGTATTTGGGGCTAATACCATTATTTTCTTCGAGACACCGGAAATTTATGGGAAGAGAAGCAGCACTAAAGCAAAAAATGATAAGATATGGTGATGATCAGTGGCGTACCTATAGGAACAAGTCCCCATCTCAGAAATTGAAAATGAAAAAAACCCTAATGACCCACACTATGTTTTTGTCCAAAATTTTCAAAAAATTTTAATGGTCCCCCTAATGATTTTTCAACAAAAATTCCATTTTTTCATGAAAAATCGTAATTTTCTGAAAAACATTTTCAGCTTAATATTTCCAATTAAAAAACAATTTAGCATGCTGGTTTTTGGATTAAATATCAGATTCAAGAATTTTTTTCCGAAAAACATAATAGAAATCAAAGTGATTTTTTATATTTTTGAGGGAATTATCAAAAAATATAAGAGTGACCGATATGTTTTTTGGGCTTCGTGAATTTTTTTCTAGATCTAGATAAACCACTGGTGGTAATGAGTTAAGAAGGGAGGGTTGGAACGGGATATTTAAACAATCGAAATTTTGCGTTTTTTTATACGTTTTTTGGACTTATTTAGAGTCAGGAAAGCAAAAAAGCGTATCAAGATTTTAAATTATTGCACATAAAACCTATAAACAAGTTTATTTTGGAACAATTTTTTAATTTAAAAAAACTCTAAATCGCTACAAAAAATCGCAATACTATAGTTTATTTGGCTTCATTGTTTGCTACCTTGTACAAAAAGTTACCTGGAAGAAGTGCCAATAGCTGTTATAATCACTTGAATTAGCCCCTCTAAAAATTTATAGGGATTTTTCCTAGTTGTCACAAAATAAATTATCGGTAGCGTGATTAATACATGCACTGCCAACCCAGCTATAACAGTCGCCATATATAACCCTAATGACTGTGCTGTTCGGCTCAAATTGTTTATTTGTAAAATTTTTGCAGCTATGAGTGAGGCTATGCCAATTGGTGAATACCTATTTTTAAAAACTAAAAAAATAAACAACAAATATACCACATAATAACGTAAACTATAGCTGTTATAACACGGTCTAGGGCTATAAAGAAGTCCATTAGAGGTTTAGCAATAGTACCCACATAGCTTATAGTAATGCCAACAGCAATGCAAAATACGATAATGCCTTAAAGGACCAGTCCACTCGGAAAAAATTCTATGTAAAAATTATATATTCTGAAAATCCATGAAAAATGGAGCATTTTTTGTTTTACAACATGTTCTGAATTGTTGTAGTTTTTGAGATAATTGCGTTTAAAACTGTTCATGTTTTTGTTGTAATGCAAAACTTTTTGAATTTTTGCGAAAAAATAATTTTTATCGATTTTTTAAATTTTCATAAAATGGACATTACAGCTATAATTTTTTATAGCTAAATGGGACAAACAAAATGACACCAAAATTATCCAATTTGAAAATTATTTTCATTTATTGAAACGAAAGCCTGATTTATATTTTCGTTTCAATAACCTAAAACAATTTGGAAATTCAATAATTTTGGCGTAATTTTATTTGATTCATAGAGTTTTAAAAAATTGCTACAATGTTTATATTATGAAAAATGAAAAAATCGATTTTTCCACAAAAGTTTACAACGATCACAACGAAAACATAAACCATTTCAAACTCAATTATCTCATAAACTACAGCGATTCAGAACATGCCGTAAAAACAAAAAATGCTCCCTTTTCATGAATTTTCGGAATATATAATTTTTACTTAGCCTTTCCGAGTGGAGTTTTTACTTTATTTTAAAAACCTTAAAGAGTGGTCCAAAAATTTATATTCAATGTTGTGAAATTCGAATTCTACGCTAAAAATTACCCTAGATGGAACATTTTTCGAAAAAATCTGAACCCTTATGTTTGGTCACCTCTTCCGAAGTAGTACTTTTTTAGACCACCCCTTATATCTTACCTAATACATTCATCCCATCAACATAACTCAACACAGCTTGATCAACTATTTTATAGGAAAGATTCCCTTCGCTTTCAAAAATTGCAACTTTTACTTGCTTATAATTAGTTTCTTGTTGTTGAAAAGTGGCTCTGATTATGTTTTCTGGAAACATGTTTCTAGAAAAAACTAGTTTAATAAATTAAACTTGACCACTACTTATATCTAGGCCCTAACTAGACTTGTGGAGTCCTTATTTTCTAAAAATTTGCGATGGGGTAAATGGATACAGTGAAATCATTTGTGGCGATGTCTTGATCTGTATGGTTCTACTCAGTAACCAAAAACTAAATTTGGGGAAGCACTAAACCAAAAATTTTTTCATTGAAAAATTGAATTTTTTAAAGAAAAATTTCATAAAAACGATTAAAAAATTAGATAAATTTTGTACAAATTGGAAACCCTTGAAAACGCTTCCCTGATTCTGAATTAGTATAAAATTTTAAAAATCCAGTTTTATAGCTGATTCAGAACAGAAAGCGTTTTCAAGATTTTCTAATGTGCCCAATCGATTTCTCGTATTGAAAAAAATACAATGGTGTCATTTTGATGAAAATTAAAAAATTTGAAAAATCTTGAAAAATTTCCCAAAAATTGTTTTTTTAAACTTATTCTGTAGTTACCTAAAAATATCCAAAAATTTGTCTAGTGCTGAAATGTTGGTATTAGCTAACGATGAGGCATTGATATTTTGTTGTTTTATCGATTTGTCGCCAGGGTGTATTATTAGGACAAATACTATACCAGTCTAAAATTCGAAATAAATATAAGCCAAAATCAAATCGGTATTACAATAACAGCTAAAGCAGTTGTGAGTCCATAATAAAGAAATGCAAAAGCTCCAATTTTTCCAGATTGTTTATAGTCAAGTTGGCTTAGGCCTGAAAAATTTTTATGATAAAAGAGTGACATACTTATACATAATATCCGTTCCCAAAAATTTTGAATTTTAAGAGCAATGACAAGAATTTGTGCAAAAAACTATAAGTTTGTAAGTACAAAATTTGTGCTCTTGAAATTTTGACAGAAAAAAAAGAATTTCTTTATTTTTTTGGCCCCACCCAACATTATAAAAATGCACTAAAATCGTCCCCTCTCCGAACCAGGAGTGTTAAAATCATATACTTTTTTCTCCCTCTAAAATTTTTTTATCTTAAAAATTTATCTTAAAAACTGAGCTCTCGAGATTTTTTTTAAATACAACGATTTCGTTCGGATTTTTTCCACCACGTTTTTTGGCCTCAACCTTCTTTTTTCTGAATGTGCGAAAATTCCTTACCAGAGATCAGACTAGCAGCTATTAACGGTATTATAACCATTTTCAATATATTCATAAACAAATCTCCCGGAAAGCCAACAACATTTATAGCTTTTCCACTTAAATTTGCTGGCCTTAAAGCAAACCCTAGGCCAATACCAATAAATACACTTAATATAGTTAATATTAATAATATATTTTTTCTTAGCTGTTTTCGCCAATTCATTCTTCTAACCTATAGTCAAGTTTAAGAGACACTGTCTTGAGGAGTCGAAGGTTCTGGATTTCAGAATCCAGATTCTGAATCGGAATCTGGATTTAGAACCCGAATTCAGAATCCAGATTCAGGATCCGGCTTCAGAATCCGAATTCGGAATCTAGATTCAAAATCCATATTCTGAATATGGATTCTGAATTCGGATTCACTAACCGGATTCTGATTTGAGCCGAATGGCTATAGCATTTTCTAATCATTTTTGAACAAAACTGAGAAAATTGAATTTTTGAGCTTTTTACGCCCTTGGAAGAACATTGGGATAAATCGATTTTTCCAGAATTTCTCAAATTTTTTCAAAAACGGTCGAAAATGATATTGCATAGTCAAAAACTGCGATATTTATCAATTTTAATTGAAAAACACCACTTTTCTCAACTTTTAACACCATTTTGGTCTGCCAAAATTTTCAATAATATAATTTATTTATTCAAAGTTAACATAAATATATATATCCAGATCAGGCTCGTTCTGAAGCAAAGTTTAGAAAAGCAAAAATACGAAAATTTTACAATAATTCGAGTAAGACGGTTTAGTTCAAAAATAAAAAACGTGTATTCAAACAAATGAATTCGAGAAACAATTAAATTCAAAACATTTATTCGCAAAACTTTCACTAATACACACTCAAATAAGCACCAAACTGTACAGGAATGCACCGAATTAAAAAATGTTTACAATTTTGTCGACTTATCGACTTATGTAAAGAGAATGGGATCGTTCCAATAAAAAAATAATTGAATCAGAAAAATCAATATTCCAAAAATCAATATAAAGAAAAATAAAATAGAATTATACAAAAATAGACTTTTTGTCCCAAGTTAAAGAAAGTAGTTTGGAGAAAAATTGGATAAAATACTAATGCCAACAAAATTCTCGTTTTTTGGACATAAAGGGTGGCTAATAAAAAATTGCATTTGCGAATTTTGGTGCAATTTTTAAAGTCCTTCAGGGTCCCTAACCTCTATGTGACATACATGACACATCTGACACCTCAACGTGACGATGTGACACATCGAACACCTCACGTGACATGTGTCACATCGGACACCTCGATGTGCAAATATTACAGATTTCACATTTGTCATCTGATAGCTATTGTTGCTCGGCAACACAGCCACCTCGTAATAAATAAAATAGTACATGGAAGTTCAATTATTTTTATTCATTCCTGTTCCCATTGTGGTTGTGTCTAAAAATTTATAATTTTTGGTTTATAATTAAATTTTTATAAAAAATTTTTATAATTAAATTTTTATAAAAAATTTTTATAAAAAAATTTTTTATAAATTATTTGAAAAATTTAGTGAACTTAACAAATATAAGTTTTTTCTCTTTGATAAGTTCGACAGAAAAGTGAGATACATTGAAATTTTTATTTATTTCGAACTTATTAAAGAAAAAAAACTTATATTTGTTAAGTTCCCTCAAATTTTTCAAATAATTTATAAAAAAATTTTTTATAAAAATTTTTTATAAAAATTTAATTATAAACCAAAATTATAAATTTTTAGACACAACCCCCATTGCAACACTCTTTACTAGAATTATATTTTGTTTTTTAAACTTAAGAAAGAAGAAAACTCTTTGAAAACACTTAATACAAAATTTCCTATATGGTATAATAAAATACATCAATATAGTATAATCAATAATGGAGTGAAGCGACATGACAAACTGTAAAATACTTGTGATCGGTCCTGCATAAGCTTGAACTCTAGCGACTCCCAGTATAACAAGTAAAATAGCGGGCACAACCAATAGCATTAACATTGAAACAATTGACAACAAAAATGTTTTAAATAACATCCATTGCATCTTTAATGTTTTTGGAGACCAACGGTTTTGTTTTTGGCTCTTTTTTAAAATTCGATGTAAAGAGACAATTAGGATTGTTTGCAAAATAAAAAGGGCATTGTTTGACAATAAACAGCATCCTAAAAATGCATAAAACCATGGGTTTATAGTGCCATCATATCCAAGTAAAGTTATATTTTCGAGAAATATTGGGTCTATGCCAACGATCTAAATTATGAATGTATTAATTTTTTTTAAATTTTCGATTTAAAAAAATATTACAGGGTGCTCAAAAAATTAGATTTATTGATTTTTTTCGAGAAAATTTTAGCCAAAAGAGTGGCTAAAAACCATATGTTAACAATGTGAAAGGAAGAGGTCTGACCCCCCATAATAACCCTATAGGGGCTTTTCTATGCAAAGATTCAATTAAGCGCATTGAAAAATATTGAAAATGCTTCACTGACCTTGATTCAGTCAAAAACAGCGGGTTTTTGCAATTTTTGAAGTTTTTGGATTTTTCGACCAAATATTCGTCCCAAAAAATTCAGAGTCAAGGAAGCTTTTTCAATATTTTCAATTGCGCAATTGATTCCTCGCATAGAACACCCATAGAGGTTTTTTAGAAAAAAATCAATAAAATATTTTTTTGCAAAAATTTAGTCGAAAAATCGCAAAATTCCTGTTTTTAATAAACCGGTGCATTGTTTCTAAAACTAATTTAAAATAAAAAAGTTTCAAAAAAGATTACGAATTTGCGCCCCCACCCTCCCCATATCTCTTACTTCGCTCTTTAATGTCTCTCTTAAACTTTCCACCGGTACTCGGCTCATGATGATTGTAAAAACAGGTGGAATCAGCAGAAATGTGAACCCCCATAACACTAGCGCAACAATATGCCAATTTTTAGTGAGCCAATATCCCTCGTTAGGAGGCAACACGTTGGAATAACGGTAAATTGCACATAAACTTAAGCCCATACAATTTGTGGCAAAAACAAAAATTAGAATTTCAAAATTAACATAAGCGCCGGTGGATCCAAATGATTTTGTTATACCAATAGAAAAAGCTGAAATTACGGTAGACAGAGATATATAAAAAGTTTGAAGCCTGGCTTGACTAGGACCTAACTCCTGCAGACGCAAAACTGGGCAACGGCACTGCCTAATCAATGACAAAGGTCCTTGCCACATCACCTCGGGTTTTGACTTAGATATTTTATTGATGTATGCCCAGGTTTAGAACATAGGCTTCGTAGGAGGATTGGGGCATCGGTCCCCGATGCACCAACTCCTAGATACGTTCTTGCCGAAGACCCTTAGGCATGGCGAAAGGCACTGGAGGCACGTGCCTCTCCTCAAATCTGAAATTTTGAAGGAAAAAATGGAAAATTTAAGAAAGATTTAAAAGAAAAATGAAGTTTTTGACGACACTGATGCTAGAAACCCAAGTGTAGGGTAACAAGACCAAAAACCTCATCTTTTTTAAGAACCCCTTCTTCCTCTCCTTAATTTTCATATTTTTGTAAGAATCCCTCCCTCCTAATTTCCATTTTTCAGAATTGAGCCCTCCATTCCCTCTCTATCGCACATATGTATCGCACATATGCCCTTGTCTACACACGTGTACAAACCTCCCCCAAACCCCACCCAAATTGGGTGGGGTCGCGCGCCGCGCGCAAGCAAAAAATGGGCCCGAGCGCAGCGCGAGCCGGGCCAAAAAAATACATAATGGTTCCCCCTTATGATTTTGTCAAAAATTTTGAAAATTTTGCTCACGCACGACCTAAAAATGATCTCGCGCGCTAAAAAGTTTTGTGTGCGCGAAAAAATCGTAAGGGGGGATCCTTATGATTTTTTCTCGCGCGCTCCGATCCGAAATTTTGGGGGAGTGTTTGTACACGTGTGCTTGTCTATGAGCAATACTTACCTATGGTAAAAGGCATCATTATATAAGGTTTAAGAAAGAAAACAGTTAGTTCATATAGAAAGCTCCATGTGATAGCATTTGCTAGCAGCCACTTATAAACGCTCATCGCATTAGGGGCTTGGAATAAAACTGTATATAAGACAAAGGGGTACATTAGTATGCTACATATAAAAGGCACTTCAAGCGCATAGCTGTAAATAATTTCCCACTCGGGGCGATAGATTTCATTAATACTTAACATGTTATTGATTGGGTAACAAAATTGTTTTACTATATAGCTTATATCTGATAGATTTTTTTAAAATAAAAAATAACCCCCGGGGGTTATTTTAGAGGAAATACGGTATATAAAATTTTATGACGTCTTTTAAGGAGAAATATTTAAAGAAACGGCGAGAAAAAATCTCTTAAAACCTAATCTTATAATTAAAATTTTTGGCTGTGAATTGGAAACATTAAGTCGAGTTGTGTAGACAAATGTAGCAGGTGAAATTTAGCTAAAGCGTTAGCTTTGCGACTATATTTATGGGCTTCATGTTGTTGCATGAATGTAGATTTTGAACCTTTTACTTGCCACAACGCTATGCAATTTAAAATTTTTAGGGATTAAAAAGTTTTTTGTTGAGAATTTATATTCTTTATAGTTAACCAAAAAACTTGATTTTTGCGATTTTTTGAGCAAATTTGTGCAAAATTTTTCAAAATTTTTTTACAAAATTGTAGTCGGGTATTCATATCTGATGTTTGTACATATATTGAGGATGTACAATAAAAATCCCAAACAATTGAAGTCCCAAAAATCAAGATCTCAAAAACTTAAGATTTTGGGATTTTAATATGCATTCTGGATTTGGATTCAGAATCCGAATACAGAACTATACCAGTCTAAAATTCAAATTAAATAAATATAAGCCAAAATCAAATAGGTATTACAATAACAGCTAAAGCAGTTGTGAGTCCATAATAAAGAAATGCAAAAGCTCCAATTTTTCCAGATTGTTTATAGACAAGTTGGCTTAGGCCTGAAAAATTTTTATGATAAAAGAGTGCCATACTTATACATAATATCCGTTCCCAAAAAATTCATCCTTCTAACCTATAGTCAAGTTTAAAAGACACTGTCTTGAGAAGTCGAAGGGCGACAAAGTTGGAAAGTTCGAGCCAGTCCCGATTAATATAATTTTGGAAAGTATTAGACTAGATAATAAAAAAGTATTTTGAGGTCGGGTCAGGCTCGATGTAGTTTCCTTCAACCAAAGTTAAAAACTCTTCCCACTAAATGATCAAAATTTATAAAATAAAACTTAAGCCCAGCCGAAGACCCTTGGTAATTCCCACAGAAACCCTAGTGAAAAATCACTTACCTGAAGAAAAAGTCGAATTTCTCTGCGATGTGCGAAATTTTCTTATAAAATAAAATGCGGAAGCGGGATTTAAAAAATTTTTTTGGGATCCCGCTCCTGCATAAGCATGCGGTATTTTTTCGAATTTTTGCAAATTTTATAAAATTTATTTTTGACTATCACACGCCAGGCAAAAGTGTTGAACTCTAGATCTATTAAATAAAGCTAAATTTTTGAGAGCGAGCTCAGTTTCTTATTTTTCAAATTTTGTTTGAAAACATCATATTTGTCGAACTTCCAAACGATTAAACTTTTTATCATTTAAGCCATTTTTCGAGATCTTGGTGTCAAAATACGCGTAACAGATCAAGAAATAAACTACGGATCGATTTTTTAAATTTAAGCTTCAAAAAATAGTTTTTCGGCAAAAAACTGTAAATTTTAGACTTGTTTGACTTTCTTAAAAACTTTTTTCCAATTTTTTTATTTGAAAACTAAAAAAGCGTTCCATAACATATTATAAATAATTTAGATCGTAGCGTTTCCATAATAATTTTTGAAGCGCTAAAAATCGATTTTTTTCTACCAAAACCCCCACTGGAGCCAAAAAAGTGCCTCCAGGAAATTTGACTGGGAAAAATCGACTTTTAGCTCTTCAAAAATTCTAATTCCATTCTAGAATATTTTTTTGGCTATAACAATTTCTAATCATTTTTGAACAAAACTGAGAAAATTGAATTTTTGAGCTTTTTACGCCCTTGGAAGAACATTGAGAAAAATCGATTTTTCCAGAATTTCTCAAGTTTCTTCAAAAACGGTCGAAAATGATATTGCATAGTCAAAAACTGCGATATTTATCAATTTTAATTGAAAAACACCACTTTTTTCAAATTTTGGCACCATTTTGGTCTACCGAAATTTTCAATAATATAATTTATTTATTCAACGTTAACATAAATATATATATATCCAGATTAGACTCGTTCTGAAGCAAAGTTTGGAAAAGCAAAAATACGACAAGTTTACAATAATTCGAGTAAAACGGTTTAGTTCAAAAATAAAAAACGTGTATTCAAACAAATGAATTCGAGAAACAATTAAATTCAAAACATTTATTCGCAAAACTTTCGCTAATACACACTCAAATAAGCATCAAACTGTACAGGAATGACCGAATTAAACAATGTTTGCAATTTTGCCGACTTATGTAAAGAATGGGATCGTTGCAATAAAAAATTAATTGAGTCAGAAAAATCAATATTCCAAAAATCAAAATGAAGAAAAATAAAATAGAATTATACAAAAATAGACTTTTTGTCCCAAGTTGGAGAAAGTAGGTTGGAGAGAAATGGGATAAAATACTAATGCCAACAATCGCAAAATTCTCGTTTTTTTGGGGCCATCCTGTACATAAAGGATGGATAATAAAAAATTCATTTGCGAATTTTGGTGCAATTTTTAAAGTCCTTCAGGGTCCTTTATATATATACCCTAACCTCTGTGTGACATACATGACACATCGAACACCTCACGTGAGATATGTATCACATCGGACACCTCGATGTGCAAATATGATAGATTTCACATTTGTCATATGATAACTATTGTTGCTCGGCAACACAGCCACCTCGTAATAAATAAAATAATAAATGGAAGACAGTGGCGTAGCCACAGGGGGGGGGGTACCAAGGTTACCGGTACTCCACCCCCCCCCTTACGGGCCGAAAACATAAGGGTCCTCCCTTTGATTTTTTTAAACATAGGTCTTGGTACCCCCCTTAAAAAATTTCTGGCTACGCCATTGATGAATAAATCAATTATGTTTATTCAATCCTGTTACCGTAGCAACACTCTTTACTAGAATTTGATTTTGCTTTTTAAACTTAAGAAAGAAGAAAACTCTTTGAAAACACTTGATACAAAATTTCCTATATGGTAAAATAAAATACATCAATATGGTATAATCAGTCATGGAGTGACACGCCATGACAACCTGTAAAATATTTGTGATCAGTGCTGCATAAGCTTGAACTCTGGTGACTCCCAGTATAGCAAGTAAAATAATGGGCACAAGCAATAGCATTACTGCTGAAACAGTTGACAAGCAAAATGTTTTAAATAACATCCATTGCATCTCTAATGTTTTTGGAGACCAACGATTTTGTTTTTGGCTCTTTTTTAAAATCCGATATAATGAGATAATTAGGATCGCTGCTAAAATACAAACGACATTGTTTGCCCATAAACAGCTTCCTAAAAATGCATAAAACCATGGGTTTATAGTGCCATCATATCCCATTAAAGCTAGATTTTCGAGAAATATTGGGTCTATGTCAACGATCTAAATTATGCGTTGTATTCATTTTTTTTAAATTTTGATGTTTAAAAAAATATTACAGGGTGCCCAAAAAACTAGATTTATTGATTTTTTTCAAGAAAATTTTAGCCAAAAGAGTGGCTAAAAACCACTCCTAAACACTTGAAAATCGAATTTTATCTTGAATTTTAGTGATAATGGAGATGAACTTTGATAAAAAATTTGACTATTTTCTGATCAAGTTTTTGATTTTACGACAAAAAATTCGATTTTCGAGTGTTTAGAATTGGTTTTTGCGCGTTGAAAATGTTTTCAACCGATTCCTTGCCAAAAATAACCTCTAAAAATGATTTTGTTGGGGTTAAAAATTATAACCCCTAATTTTGACGCAATTTTTTCCATTTTTTGACCCCCGGAAAAAATTTTCAGAATTTTCGATGCGCGCAATAGATTCCTCGCATAAACTTACCCCTAGAAAATCACTTTCTAGGGGTTTTCTGACAGAGATTCAGTCACGATTCTTACCCCCCTTTAAGGTGCATTGTTTCTAAAACTAATTTAAAATAATAAAAAGTTTCAAAAAAGACTATGAATTTGCGTCTCCACCCTCCCATGTCTCTTACTTCGCTCTTTAATTTCTCTCTTAGACTTTCCACCGGTACTCGGCTCATGATGACTGTAAAAACAGGCGGAACCATCAGAAATGTGAACCCCCATAACACTAGCGCAACAATATGCCAATTTTTAGTGAGCCAATATCCCTCGTTAGGAGGCAACACGTTGGAATAACGATAAATTGCACATATACTTAAGCCCAACAAATTTGTGGCATAAACAAAAATAAGAATTTCAAAATTAACATAAGCGCCGGTGGATCCAAATGATTTTGTTATACCGGTAGAAAAAGCTGAAATTAAGGTAGGCAGAGAATAAAAAAGTATGAAGCCTGGTCTGACCAGGACCTAACCCCTGAAGACGGTTTGGTGTCAAGGTAATATTACTACCTTGTCTCTAGGGTATCAAGGTAGTAACAAGATGTAAAGGGAGTAAAAAAAGATATCAAGGTAAAGTGATAACAACGTAGTTAAAAGGTTCGGAGTCAAGGTAGAAATGTTACTACTTTGTCACCCAGATGTCAAAGTAATAATGGTGACAAGGTAGTAAAGAGATTGGACGAAGCCTTAGGCCTTAAAACACGGTTTCTGTAATAATCGACCATTGGAGTGCACAATTTTCAAATAGTTCTTAGAATTGATTTCTTGTATTAAAATCATAAATTATAGACCATTTCATGACTTTTTTGTGAAAAAAATCACTAGGTCTA